>LOEQ01003991.1:126000-136091 GCA_001685075.1 Bramus lutescens
TGTGTGTGTGTGTGTGTGTGATATGGTTTGCTACATTGGCCAAGTTAATTGAAAAGTTGCCAGACATAGCCTACATGCTGTGCTGAGAATACAGAGCAATAATATGTTTTATGAACTTGATGGTTTGATGGAAAACAAGAAGTGAATGGTGTTCTTTAGTGTATTATGTATCTCTAGTCCTTCAAAGTAATACAACTGGAAAAATCCAGTATGTCAATTTGATTATCATTGTGATTATTACCGCTTTAATAATGAAATGGATGTATTAATGATTTGCAATTTTGATCTAGAAAAAATAGTTCATGAGTTTCATGAAAGAAGCATAGTACCTTAAAATGTATAATTAATGACTGATTCTCTATTTATTTATATGGATGAAAGTGTTTCTTTCTTATAACTTTATATTTGGACGACAACTACTTCCTCCAGATAGCTCATCTAATTTATAGTTTCATCCTATACATTCAAATTTTATGGGTTCATTTGCATTATTATTCTGGGGTATATAAAGCCCTTTCAGGCAAACAGGCAATAGATCTTTGTGCACCTTTACCTTCTTCCTCCCTCTACCATAGTCTACTTTGTGCCATGGGACACTTTTACTTCTTACATAACCCCAGTACATTTATCCTCTTTTGGATCTATAAAATCTTAGACTGAAAAATGAATTAAAACATGAGACTTTTGTCTCCCAGAGACTGACTTGATTCGTTTAGTATAATTATGTATAGATGCAGATATTGTCTTTATTATTTTCTATAGTTGAAAAATTTTACAATGTTTTAAAATATTATTTGTAAAGCGTTTCAACAAATTATTTCATCTTAGTTATAGGTCCTTTTGTTTCCGTGAACATTTTTACAATCATGAATAGGATGAATTTTCAATTTTATTTCTCAGCATAACTTTTATTGGTACATAGGAAGGTTTCAATTGTTTCTAGTAACTTTTTTTTATCCCAATCCATTACTTACTTAAAGGATGAGCTTTTTGAATGAGTCTATGGGTTTCCTTAAATAGAGTCCAAATCTACCAATCAATATACTTTGCATTTTTATTTTTATATGTAGCCTTTTTATTTCCCTATTTTGCTTTTTGCTTTAGTTAATATGTCAAGTATTATAATGAATAAGTGGAGTAGAGGTATATTCTTGCCTTTTTCCTGACTTTACTGGAAAATTCTTTTTCTTTATCTGTACTTTGTATAATATTGATTCGACCTTTATGACAAATAGCCCTATTTGGTTGAGATATGTTTTTGTATTACCATTTCCGCAGGGATTTTATTATTAAGGAATAATGGAGTTTTTCCTCACCAATTTTCATTATCTTTTGATATTTTTTGTTATTTTATCCTTGACTTTCTTTATATGTAGCATATATGTTAATTTACATATGTTGAAACAACCATGCATCTCTGGATTGTCGCCAACATGATCCTTTTAATGATATTTTTCAGAATTCTATTCATAAGTGCTTTTTTTGAGAATTTTGCATCTCTGTTCATCAGAAAGATTGTGATTCGCCCCTCCTCCCTCTCTCTCTCTCTCTCTCTCTCTCTCTCTCTCTCTCCCTCTCTCTCTCTCTCGTGTCATGATCTGGCTTGATATACTGGTCATTTGTAGAAATTTATGGTGTTCTTTTCTTTTCTATATTTTAGAGTTTCAGAAGCATTGTGTTAGCTGTTCCTATTTCTTGCAAATTATATTGTGAATTTGTTGCATATAGATTTTGTTTTTAATAGAAGAAACCCAATCTCAAGTTAGAAAATTGCTTCCTGTAAAATGACAATGGGGCCCCGTTCACAAGGACAGCATCCACCCAGCTCATTGAACATAGAAAAGCCAACCTGGTGCTTTCATGGAGTCTTCATCCTCACTTTGTCATCTCTCTTTTGGGGAATAGACCTCTGATGGCTACTGAAAGAGAAATATGGAGTCAAACCCAGCCGCACCTGCCAAATATGCTAAGGCAAAGGTAGCACATAACTTGTGGGAATGGCGACCAATTTCTGATTTTACTTAAGGCACACTATATGAGAATGAAGCCAAACCGGACACTACTTGGCTAAACAAGAAACAGAGACTAGCCTAAGGACTTAGTGTAAAACCAAACTTGAATGGTCTCAAAAAATCAATAAAATGATTACTAATAATATTATACTATAATCATAGATCAGTGCCATGTCAAGCATCATCAGAAAGACTTCCTCCTACAGCAAATGACAACAGATGTAGAGACCCAACCCCCAACAAAATGTGGAGAGAGAGTCTAAATTTGAAGCCTACATCAAATACTCCTCCTCAGTGCTCCGACAACCTTGTGGAGGAGGAGGTGGACAGATTGTAAGAGTCTAAGGGGATGAAAGACATCAGAAGAACAAGGCCTTCTGAATCAACTACACAGGCACAGATGATCTCACCGAGACTGAAGCAGCGATCACAAGGCCTCGCTGCACCTGGCCGTCTGTGAATATCTTATAGTCATCAGACTGGTGATTTTCCAGAACTCCTGATTATAAGAACAAGTTAGGCTAATCTCTGACTCTTGTGCCTGCTCTTGTTAGTCATTTCCTTCTGCTGTGTTTCTGTGTTCAACTTAAATATGAACGCTTTTGCTTCACCTTAGTATACTTTATTTTATCCTGTTCGGTACTAATCTCTTAGAAACCTTTTTTTTATTATTCTAATGAGAGACAGATAGGGGACATATCTGGAGGGGAGCGAAAGAGTGGAGGAAGTTGGAGAAGTAGAGCCAGGAGAATCTATGATCAGGATACACTATATGAGAAAAGCCTCTATTTTTAAAAAGGCGCTCACAGAAGATAACAAGTACAGACTCGGTATCCACTAATGCTATGAGTCTTTCCTAGGGTCATCCTGTAAATTCCCAAGAGATTCTCTTGTACTTGTTTTTTACCTCACCCCAAAATGTTCCCCCTTCCCAATAGTCCCTTTTATTATTCTTTCCCTCTGCCTCCCCCTAACTTGATGCTCATGTTCCCATTCCCAACTTCATTCCATTCACTCACAAAATCTTCTCTATTTCCCCGTCCCAAAGAGATTCAGGCAATCCTCCATGAACCCTCCTTGTTATCTAGTGTCCCTGGGTCTGTGGATCATAGCATAGTTGTCCTAGAGTTTACAGCTAATATCCACTTATGTGTGAGTACTTACCATGTTTGTCTTTCTTAATCTGGCTTACCTCACTCAGGATGATTTTTTTTTTCTGGTTCTATCAATTTGCCTTTAAATTTCCTGGGGTTATTGTTTTTTACGGCTGTGTAATACTCCACTATATAGATGAAACACATTATCGATTCCTAGTTTGAGGGGCATTTAGATGGATTTCAGGTTCTAGTTATTATGGATAAAGCTGATATGAACATAATTAGGCAAGTGTCCTTATGATTGATTTGATTGAGCATCCTTTGGGTATATGCTCAAGAGTAGTTATAGCTGGAACTTGTGGTTTTCTGAGAAGCTATCACATTGACTTTGAAATGGCTGTACACATTTGTACTCCCTTCAGAAATAGAGCAGTGTTTCCCTTGTTCCACATTCTCCCCAGAATGAGATGTCCCTTGTGATTTTGATCTTAGACAAGTATAAGATGGAATCTTAGAGACATTCTGATTTGCAGTATTTCTCTGTAGAGGTAATATAATTTTAAACTGTTTCTTTCCCTATGATGTCCCATGTAGCACATTGTGGGAAGTACAATTATCAATTCCATTTCTTTTCTCTAAAATAAGATTTAGGGTATGTGCTACCCCAGTGGAATTTCAAGGAATTCCTTTTGTTTTGGATTTCTTGTCCAGTTGCAAAGGTTGAATGTTCTAGTTTTCAGACACCTTCTTTTAGTTGTTGTGTGGTCAGTTTTTGCTACTTTGGTAAGAGATTCATTAAAACATTTACCAACACCATAGATAAACATACCGACAACAACGTGTCAGGGACCCCAAGGAGAGTTCGTTCACACACAGCAGAGTCAGGATCTGCTACTAAACATTTTCAAGGAAGCAGGAAGTTCTATTTATTGCACATCATTGGTGTATAATTCAGAGTTCCTATTTGTGAACAGGCTGACTCTGATTCCTGATTGGCAAAGGAAGAAACAATTTTGTTAGCCTGGAGATTTAAAGTTCCATAGCAATGTAGAATTATCTACACAGGGGAGAGCAAGAAGCTAGAAAAATAGTCAGGAGCTCTGCAAACTGATGTGGCCCTGACTAACAATCCTGATGTCTTATTATTATTATTACTATTATTATTATTTATTATTATTATTATTAGTAGTAGTAGTAGTAGTAGTTGCTGAAGAATGGGATGTAGCTTTCTTCTTCCTAACTCTTTTCTGCTAAACCAGAGAGGTGTCCTCTTAAGGTGATCTTATGGCTACCTCTGGTATCAGAAATCTTGGAAAAAGAAGATGCAGTGAGGGAAAGTTCTCCCTTAGTGGCCTCCAAGTCTTCAGTGTTTGCCTTACTACTCAATAATACCCTATCCAGATTTAAGGACCTAAAGTCATTTGTGAGACTGATGAGTCACTGACTATTTCTGGCTGATCCTGGAGATTTAGAGAAATTTAGATTCTCCACTCTTGCTGATTTTCAGCCATTTTCTTTTTGAAAATTTGAATATTTGATTTTTAATGATATGTGTGCATGTGTGTCATACATGATTATGCACACTTCTGCGTGTATATGTCTGGAAAATGGCATCTGATCCCCTGAGCTGAAGTTGCAGGTGGTTGCAAGATGCTTGGTGTGGGTGCTGGATGCCAAACTTAAGTCTCTTTTTGCAAGAACAGCAACTGTTCTAAGCATTCACGCCTATTTCTCTAGTCCCCATATGCCATTCCTAGTACTCTTTCCACACAGAAGCACTGTGCATGGTGGGGAGGCGTGAGAAGAGGAGCTGTGGGGAACTTAGTGGGAGTTTAACAAAGACACTGCCTGAGACTTGAGCTCTAGACCCAGCTTCTACAGATTGGATTTGTCCCACACATCACTATAGGAACTTAGAACCATCTAGTTCCTGGCTATAATATAGCTCTTCTCTTGAGGTGTTCCACGGTGTGGATATTGGGAGAAAGGAGGATGGAAGGCTTCGTTGAAGGTTCCTGCTTGAGATGCATTGCCACACATCACCTACCTTAATATAGATATGTGCAGGGCATAAGGACTGGCGTAGCTTGGACCTCCCTGTCTCTACACACTGCCATAACTTCCCTCTAGCTTTCCAGTGCTCATATATAATCCATTATCTTGAAGCTCCTGCTGATCCCAGCTCAGTCCTATGCTGACTAAGGCTTTTTTCAAATGAAGTCCATTTCCTAGGCCTCACCATCCTGCTTTTAGTTTTCTCCAATGGAATATCACTAATACTTTAATCACTATTGAAGGTAGGCCCTATGCTTTTAGCTGTTGGTGAACATCAGACAAATTCAATGGTATTTTTGTAGATATTGGTCTTACATTAATTTTGAGCACTTTTTGGTCTATGTTTTTTCTTGTATATTTTGGTTCTTGAGGATGGGTTAGTGTGTGTGTGTGTGTTTGTTGTTTGTTTAAAGAGAGAAAAAGAGCATGGAGTTGGATGAATTGGTGAGGATCTGGGAGGAGCTGAGGGAGAAGGAAGTTTAATCAAAATATACTAAATAAAAATTTCTTTGGTTAAAAAATCAAATATATACTTACTATGTATAGTATTAGGTAAATATAAATAATATGTTATGTAACTATCATGCAATATGGCGCTCTTTATTGTTTTTGTATTTCATTTTCTTCCTTTGTTGATGATCCTCCCACCTCTTAGTTAGAGCCCCACTTTTTAAAAAGTGGTTTCCATTGTGCTCTACATTTGTGTCCACTCCACTCCCTTCCTCCCCTCTCCCCTTCTACCTTCTCCTATGACCCCTACACTCCCAATTTACTCAGGAGATCTTGTCTTGTTCTTCTTCCTGTTTATATCCGTGTATGTCTCTCTAAGGTGCTTTTTGTTTTCTAGGTTCTCTGGGGTTTTGGATTGTAAGATGATTTTTCTTTGATTTATGTCTAAAAATCAATTATGAGTGACCACATATTATACTTGCCTGTTTGGATCAGGGATACCTCACTCAATAGGATTTTATCTAGATACATCTGTTTGTCTGCAAATTTCAATATGCCATTTTTTTAACCACTGAGTAGTACTCCACTCTGTAAATGTACCACATTTTTGCTATCCATTCTTTTGAGGGAAAAGAGGCAAAGAAGGATATTTCATATTTGTCACAAAAAAATCCTTTAAGAGGAAATTTCAATTCTGGATATCTAAACCCCACTGCAAGGGCACCCTCTTTCTCTACAAAGAAACATTACTAATGCTTAAATCACACATTAAGCCCCACACACTAATAATGGGAGGCATCAACATGTCACACTCACCATTGGACAGGTCTACTAGACAGAAGCTTAATAAAGAAATAAGAGAACTAACAGATGTTATGACTCAAATGGACTTAATAAACATATGTAGAATATTTCATACAAACATAAAAGAATATCTTTTTTTCAGTACCTTACAGAACTTTCTTAAATTTGACCACATACTCAGTAACAAAGCAAACCTCAACAGATACAAAAAAATGGAATAACTCCATGTATCTTATCAGATCACCATGACTTAAAGTTAGAATTCAATAGCAAAACTAATTTCAGAACACCCACAAACAAATGGAAATTTAACAATGTTCTCTCCCCTTCTAAAGAAACAAGCAGAAAAACAAATAGAAACAAACAGTAAAATGAAAAAAATCACAGTCAAGTATAATAAAACAAAATGAGCAAACTAGCAAAAATCTTATAAAAAATAAGGCAAGGTCACAAAAATACTTAAACAGAAATGTATAAACACATACACATGCACATACACACCACCTTAAAATTACAATATACAGACAAAGACCAGTATAATATAAAAAACCCAGAAAAACAATAAGAAATTCTAAAAAAAAAGATAATAGGAAAGTAAAAAAATAATCAAATATTAGCCTTGAGTTTATTTTGTATTGGCCATTGCTTCTGGGTAACATCTCTGCCCTTAAATGTGGTTTGCATACACATTGAGACTCCCTTAGAGAAATTAATTTTTTCTTTGTAAAGCTTTATCAAGAGGGAATAAATTCCTGGTGACTAATGGGGACTTGTCTACACCCTGGTGTCAATTCTGGACCTTTGCCTCTTTTAAACCTCGGTAGGCCTGTATATTCTGCCAATTTCTATAAGTTCATACATATATCAGTCCTGTTGTGTCTAGAGGACACTATTTCTTTAGTATCATCTGTTCCTTCTGACTTTCACAATCTTTCTGCCTTCCTGTTAGCTTAATTCCCTAAATTCCGAGAGGAGAGATTTGCTGAAGTCAACCATTTGGGAATGAGTTTAAAAAGTGCTGTGGAAGAGTCAATGTTTGTAAAAATGACCAAAATGAGTGGGATTGTTTGTGTTTATTTGTTTACAAGGTATTTACAACATTCACAACATAGTCTGTTCCACAGTTTTATATACATGTTTTCTTAAAAGGCTCTATTCAAAAGAATTCCACATTGCAAATACTCTCAAATTTTGTGTTCAATTAAATTAACAAATTTATCATCATCATCATCATTTTCATCATGATTATCATTTTAAGCAGTTCATAATTAAGATCAATAACAATTAGGGAATTTTGTGGTACTATAACATGTTGTATTATGATAAAAAGTCCTTATACCTTACAATACATTGATGAAAATGCTTTCAAAGTAGAATGGGCACAGTGAACACTAAATACTAGTTAGAAAAATATTTTCATAAACGAAACTACAACCACATTTCTTTCATTATAAAAATCAAATGAGACTTGATATCTTCATTGGTAGATCCCTTACCTTATTATGATAATGTATAATCTGAAAAATCGCTGTACTGTTACCCAAAGGTGCTGAGCCAAATTGAAACAACCTTCCTCAAGAACCAGCAATACCACTTTTGAGTATACCCCCCCAAGGATGTTTAATTGTACCACAAGGACATGTGCTCACTTATGTTCATAATAACATTGTTTGTCATAGCTAGAACCTAAAATCAACCTAAATGTCCCTTGACTGAAAGTGGATGAGGAAAATGTGGTACATTTATACAATGGAATACTACACAGCAGAGAAAAATAATGGCATCTTGAAATTTGCAGGCAAATGGATGAAACTAGAAAGCATCATATTGAGTGAGGTAACCCAGATCTAGAAAGACAATTATCATATGTACTCACTCATAAGTGTTTTTTTCAACATAAAACAAAGAAAAACAGCATGTAAGTCATAATCCAAGAGAACCTAGACAACAATAGGACCCTAAGAGAGACATACATGGATCTAATCTACATGGGGAGTACGAAAAGACAAAATCTCCTGAGTAAATTGAGAGTATGGAAACCATGGGAGAGGATTGAAGGGGAGGGGAGAAAAAGAGAGGGAAGCAGAGAAAAATGAATAGCACAACAAAATCAATAAAAAAGAAAAAAGAAAATGTAATATCAAAGTATATAAAATCACATAGAAATAACAAAAATTGTAAATGCAGTCATAAGTTTAAGACAAGTATAAACAACCTCAAAACTAAATCCATTACAATAAAAGTATAAATTAACTGACTGATGAATACGAATCACATCTATGTATTATCTAAATTAATATAGAAACTAATTTATTAGTAAAAGTATAATTTATAAGAACTTAATTATGTCCAGGAAATGTATTTAATAACTGAAAATTAGTCAATGCACTTGAACACATTAGTAAAATAAAGGAGACAAACATAATTCAATGCAGAAAGACAAAGTATTTTATTAAATTTCACATATATTTATTATTCAAAATCCATGTTTAATAGTGATGATAATGATGATGATGGAGCTACTCAGTTCTGAAATGAGTTATTAATAAAAAACCCTAGTTTTTAATATTTTTTGGCTGAGAATAGGAGCAAGAGAAAGATATTTCTAGAACCATTCTGCTCAATATTGCATTGGGTATTTAGTCAAATTGATAACAAGATTAAAAGAGATAGATGGAATCACAACTTGAAAGAAATAAATTAAATTCATATTATTCACAGAGTAAAACCATGATCAAAGCAATTAGTGAGCAAAAATCCAACTATTGATCACAAAGGAGTGAGCACATAAGACAATACAAAATCACATACTTGGGAATTTGGGGATATAGTCCTTCAATGTTGAAACAAAGATAAATTCATCATTAATATTGTACGACATAACTAATTATGACAAGCATGAAATGTAATTTGGTGAAAGAACACTTATCTAGCAGGTACAAGCACATGAGTCTGAACTCCAGAACAGTAAAGAGTTTTTAAAAATCATTAAAATTGGATGATACAATTTGTAATAGTGAAGAGATCAGCATATTTTAGAGAGCTATACCAGAAAGGAATCATAAAATACACATCTTGTACCTAAGACCGTGTGTTGAGGGAGTGCTTGACACACAAACATATCATATTAAAAAATAACATTTTCTTTATTTTATATTCTCCGTGACCTCTCATTCACATAAACATCCCAATACAAAACATGTTCCAATGTTTAGGAATTTTATCAAATTTAAAAGTCAAGTGCTCAGGCTGGAGAGCATTGACTGCTCTTCCAAAGGTCTTGAGTTCAATTCCCAGCAACCACATGGTGGCTCACAACCATCTATAATGGGATCTGGTGCCCTCTTCTGGCGTGCAGGCATACACACAGACAGAATGTTGTATACATAATAAATAAATAAATAGATAAATAAATAAATAAATATTTTATTAAAAAAGTCAAGTGCTTCAAAAGTCATTCTCTTTAAAAAATAATCTAATGTATCTCTCAAAGTTCAAAAGGCTCTCTTTCTAATATACAAAGTCTCTCCTCTATGGATTCCTGCAAAATCAAAAATATGTGGCCCAGGTACATTCAAGGCAGAGCAAAATCAAAGTCCTAAAGTATAAGAAATTCAGAGGAGCGGGGAGGACCTTGGACTTCCCACAGGGCAAGGAACCCGGATTGATCTCT
>LOEQ01003991.1:137230-152189 GCA_001685075.1 Bramus lutescens
AGTAGTCCCTTCCAAGGACTGGCTGCTCTTGGGACCACTGCTCACTGCCACCACTTGGGGACCTGCAGTGTTTCTGCTGCTGCAGCCACCAGGGATCTGCAGCATTTCGCTGATCCATTACAGAGATGGTCCCATGGTCTTTCCCGTATTCAGTATGCTGGGATCTATATTGTTTTTGGTTGTACTTTACCAATAGGCCTTTCTGGGCCCTGACAGCACCAATCTCCATGACACCTTAATGTCTCCGAAGCCTCTGAATAACCTCAGAAACTCTCATACATCATATTTGGCTGTCAGCATTAGATACATCCCTGGACACCTACGTATCATTGTTTCTAGGTGCTGACTCTGGGCAAACTGATTATAATTGTAAGTATTTTTTTTGGAGAAATAATAGTATACATGTAAGTCATTGAGAAATGTCATCAAAATCTGTTCTAACCATGCTAAAAGAAGCTATCATTTAACTATATCACCAAAAAAGAGAAGCCAGTATCTGACTATGTTACCTCAAACAGAAAGATTAAAATAAAATAAGTCAGGATATCAGAACTAATTCAGGATAAAAACAGACTGAAGACACTGTAAGAAAACTAACAGAATTTGAGTAAATTGCCACATAGATCGGAAAAAGTTATTTTTAATGGATACAACAGTGTCCACAAATGTGAATTTTACATAGAGTAAATCAACTAAAATAAAGCACATAAATTTGAAATGGCAGAAATTATGTGAGGAGTTTGTGTAAAAAATTATAATGTCAAAAATAGTAAATGTCCTTTCTAGATAGTACACATAGGATCATAATAACTCTTTGGATTTCCAAATTATGTAATGTGAATATTGCAATCACATATTGAAGGAAACACACTCTGAGACTAGTAGACTGGCTTTTGTATCAGTTTAGCACTTGGTAGCTTGGTTTAGAAAATTGCTGAATTTGGTCTTGCCTGGCTTACATAGAAAGAGACCCTCTGTCAACAAACAAACAAAAGAGACACATAAAAAAAACAAGGAAGAAAGAAAAGGAGCAAATTTTCTTAAGATAGAGGTGTATATTGCAGGCAAAAAAGGATGAACGATTAGAGCCCTTTGAGTCCTTTGACATCAGAAATGTAATTACAGGATTGGTACTTTTCTTCCTGTGCTTTAGTCTTGCTTTGGCACAACATTTTGCCACACAACATCTATACCTTTCTTTTAAAATGTCAATGAATATCCTGGGCTAGTCTATATTGGAAATTATTATTTTGCTTTTGGATATTGCAGGGGTTTATAGTCAAGAGACTGACTTGAATCTCAGAAAAAAATGAACTTTGAAATTTATCTAACCAATGTTGAGATTGTAAAATAATATGGAGACTCTTGTAGTTACTTTGACAAAACACTATGACCAAAAGCAATTTTCTTATGGAATAAAGATTGCATTTGGTCTCACTTTCCAGAGAAGAAACCTATAATGGTATGGGGACCAGGGACCTGAGAAATAAAATCCTAAAGCAAACCATAAGGTAGAGATAGCAAACTAGACATGGATCAAGACTATGAACTTCCCAGTGCCACCACTAACAATAACTCAGAGACTTCCTCCAGCAAGATCACAACTCCCTACCATTTCTCCAAAACAGCACCAACAACTGGACACCAAAAATTCAAATGCCTGAGCATAAAGGACCATTTCTAATTCAAACTAGCACATGGAATGTACATTTGGATTAATACATTTGCATTATGCTATTACAGTGAGCTTATGGGATCTGGGAATGTGAACATGTTGGTTTGAATGACAAATATTCTCTAAGATAAGGTATTTAAACCTGAGCCCCATTTGCAGAAGTGCTGGAGCCTTGTTAGACAAAACAGATCAATAGGGGTGGACTTCAAGTATTTATAGACTAACTCCCCTTGTATTTCATGCTCTCTGATTTCTGGTGTGCTACTTTATACCACCTTCTAGCCATGATAGACTCTTATTTGTCCCTCTTGAATAGTAAGTTGCTTTTGATCCTGGTCATCTTTTCCAACAGAATATTAAATCATCATATTGTAATAAAATTTTTGTTTGAAAAGCATTTAAGAACAACCTTAATGTTTTGAATGGCAGAAGTATGATATAAGACTTTAAGAGCACAGCTTCTATTTTGATCAAATTATTTCATTACAGAAAATATTTAATGAAAAAAGTAAAAGAACATTGCAAACAGCAGAGGTGATCCTGGACATAAGGGTTTATCTTTGAATTAGCTCTTATCAGTGGAAGATACTGTGCCAAATTTCCCTTGTACTTGAACTATTAAAATTCAAGCTTGTCAAGACTGCACACTGCAGTGTCAGATTGTTCTGTTTCCAACCAGTGTGTTGGATCCCCTGGCTCTAGGGTTACAGGTCGCTGTGAATTACATGATCAGGTTCTGAAAAATGAATGGACTCGTTTTGAAGAGCCCTGATTCATTACTGAACCATATCTTTATCCCTCAACACCCCCCTTTTTTTGAAGCAAGGTTGAGTGTAAACAACACTGGCCTAAATTGTGTTATAATAATTGTTAAATAAAATCAATTTGGTATAAAATCCCATAAAGGAAGCACTAGAAATTTGTGAGTAAATACCAGCTATTCAGTATTGATATTTTGTCTAAATACAAATAAATCAATCTTCCTACCTCATTTTCATGTTAAAATAACACTAAAACATTGTTATGATTTCTACAGAAAAGTTCAAATTAGTTTTAGAAAATATTTATTATGTTTTAGGTTATGAACACTACATAGAGAAGTCTTTTCTAGTTAGCCTTCATCGGCCCCTGGGTGGCCATTGCATAACTCCATAAACTCATTTTTCAAAACACAGCAGTCTCCCCCAGTTGTGGAGCCTGGAAAAGGAGAAATCAAAGTGCTTCTTGATTTAACTTCTTATGAAAACTTCACTTTTGACTCATTAATGATGGTTTCCTACCGACACCTCACACAGATTATGGAGAATAGTCCATGTTCTTCATTTTAAGGTCAGAAATCTTACTTTATAGTGGTGTAGGAGGTCCTTCTGTATTTGTGTTGCTTTCATTGGTGAATAAAGAAACTGCTTTGGGCCTGGTGATAGGGCAGAGCTTAGGTAGGTGGGGAGAAAGAACTGAATTCTGGTAGAAAGAAAGCAGAGTCAGAAAGACGCCATGGAGCTCCTGCTCGAGATGGACACTGGTTAGAATCTTGCTGGTAAGCCACCGTCATGTGGTGATACACAGATGACTAGAAATGGGTTAAATCAAGATGTAAAGAATAGCCAATAAGAAGTTAGAGCTAAATGGGCCAAGTAGTGTTTAAATGAATACAGTTTCTGTGTGGTTATTTTGGAGGCTAAGCTAGCTGAGTGGTTGGGATAAACAAGGGCCCTGCCCCATTTAACAACTTCACCATGGCGCCGATTATTGAAAGAGAGAGCTAGGGACCTTTGTTCAGTCCTGCCAGCCCAGCGAGCTTACACCCAAAATAACCACACAGACATTGTATTAATTAAATTACTGCCTGGCCCATTATCACTAGCCTCTTATTTGCCTACTCTCACATCTTGATTTAACCCATTTCTGATAATCTATATATCACCACGAGGTTGTGGTTTACCAGGACAGATTCAGCATGTCTGACTCAGGCAGCTCCATGGCGGTTCTCTCACTCTGCTTTCTTCCTCCCAGAAGTTAGTTCTGTCTCCCCACCTACCTAAGTTCTGCCCTATCACCAGGCCCAAATCAGTTTCTTTATTAACCAATGAAAGCAACACAAATGCAGGACCCCCTACACCATTATAGGGCCTTATGTATTTATGATGATATCATTAAACCTTAATTATTTTGTCCAAACACATCAAAGGTAGTTATAGCACTAGTTAGCTAGATATTCAAAAGATAAATCACCCCAAAATATGTGACAGAATAATAAAAACAAAGAAACTGGAAGTCTATAATTCCAGTGCAGAAAAGACTTAAACTACCCACTTCTTCATTACTACTTTAATCCATAGCTCCACCAACATCCTTATTGTCTCATTGAAGACAGAAAACATGAGAAGAGAGTGAGCAGTGATTGTAGTTATTACTTTCAGCTTCATACATAGCATGTATGAGGACCTAAATTTTTAATATAAGAAGAAAAATAAATGTACGGAACTTCACAGATGCACATGTTAAGCTATAACAACACATCTTTATATAAATTGTGTGATATATAATTAATTCTATATTAATATATGAATATATCCATGTGTCTTCAGATATTCAACTTACCAACAATGAAAAGACAGGCTCTTTGTAGATACTATCATCTACCTTTCTGCAAGATTGCACCATTTCAATAGATCAGAGCAAAAGGGGTCAAGGGATCAGATATCATCCACTTAAATTGTCCTATAACGTTTTTCCAGTCTATTTTTTGCCATTATCAGGGACCTGAACAATCTAGATAAGAACTTCAAACTGAACTACATCCTGTACCTTCCTGTCCAAGGGGCTCAGGCTGGCTTTAAGCATTAAGCTACCTCTGCCACAGCTTCCACAATAGCTGGGATTGTAAGTCTGACTCCAGAACCAGTTCTATTCAGCTATAAAAATTACCTGCAGTAGCTCTGTGAGACTGAGTAAACTTAAGAATATTTAAATTACATTTTAACTATGAAATATTTTGGATCTCTTCATTCATGGTCTTTCTTATAGTGTCAGTTATTAAGTGTCTTAAAAATTTTGATAAAATCTAACTCAGTTAATTTTCCTTTTATTTATCATTCTTTTGATTAGATGTTAAAGAATGTTTTGCCTAATCTTTAACCACAAACATTTTCCCCTACA
This sequence comes from Bramus lutescens, assembly GCA_001685075.1. NCBI lineage: Eukaryota > Metazoa > Chordata > Mammalia > Rodentia > Cricetidae > Bramus > Bramus lutescens. The sequence continues at coordinate 142,065 of LOEQ01003991.1, forward strand.
TCCTCTAAATAAATTTCTTTTCTCTACATTTGATGCTTTGCCATGTTTGGAGTTAATATTATATATAATATGGGAGATAGACATCTTACCGTTGATATCAAGTTGGTAGTGTCTAGAAGCAGTGAGGAGAAAAATCTCTAAGAAGGGGTATTCATATTGTGTCAATGGAATTGGGAAATAGTCAACACATGTCATAATTTTTGTGAGCTGGAGGCCTGAGTTGAGATGAGTTGAGTATATTCATTCATCCCTTCCTGTTCATTGTATTTGCGATGGGACAAACTGTATCTAAAATCTGCCACCATGGCTTCACTATTCTGGTAAATTGAACATCAAAACCGTCAGGCAAATAAAACTTTTCATCTTTGGTTAGTTTTCTCATGTATTTTACAAGGATTAAACAAGAAACTAAAAATCAATCATTTGATTTTATTGTGATTCTGAGCATTGGACTCAGAGCCACATGAATATTAGACAACTGGTCTACCAGTAAGCTTCATTCCTATTTCCATAGTTGTTTTTTTCTAAAATAATTAATCATCAAAACCATTAGATGAAACGGCTTTCTTCTCCATTGATTTGTTTTTGTCAAATGGTAAAAATTAGCCAGTCTTCTGTAAGATATTTTTCCTTCCTTTAGTCTATCAAATTGCTTTTTGTTTTTTTCCAAATTTTAACAGTAGTGATCATTGTGCCTATACTTGCCTCTTGAACTGATATATTGATATACCTAGATAAATTTGTATAGCCACTGGATTTTGTCCTTACATAAAAACTCATAATTTTCAGACATGAGTAAGGAAAATCCATACTTAAATGGACCTTGATGTATTGTTTGGTGTAAACTAGTAGGGAGTATAGTTACTCTTTTAACCTTGATGGAAAACTGGGCCTCCTTATTGAGGAAGGCAGTTCTCCTCTACTCAGCATGCAATTTTTTTGTAGGGGTGGAGTACACATGGATCAGTGAGGAACGACGTGGAAACTCACCAAGACAGTGATATCAGCAAAATCAGCCATGGTAATCAACACAGCCTGATCACCCTCATGTAAGATATATATTTAAATAAATAATCTATATAATCAATATTTTATTTGCCTCATATATCCATATGTCAATATTTCTTTGGATTAGGTCTCTGCGTATTTAGCCTACATCTACTATAAAATGGGTAAGATTTTATTTAGTCTTCTCTTTATCAATATATAATAGGTAAAGTTAAATATATATTTGGTATTGATAAGTATCTTCAAATAAATATCCTGTTATGTACAGTGCTAACCAATAGCAACAGAACAATGTAACACCAATAGCTTAATATATGTTATGATAAATGCACTCTTATACCAATTTAGAATACAGTTAACATAAAGAGTATAATCATATGCACTGAGGAAGTGATAAAGCTGTGAGAAAACTTTTGAAGTGTGATAGGAATATAGTCCTGTAAGTGATAAATAAAAGTGGAAAAGGGGCTTATCAACATTGATAAAATTCAGTGATTCATTTAAGTATAAATCAAATCATTATGGAGATTTACTGGGAAAAAACATTATCTATTCTTTGGATAAAGGAAACTCGGAAACTCAGAAAGCAACTTTCTACTTTTAGATAATGTATTTATACCAAGTTATTTCCTATAATAGTACAAAGAAATAGCCACTTTATGACTTCCATCAAATTCTTCTGATTCTTCTATATCAGCAGTTTGCAATAGGCACCAATATTTTTCGCAGGTCAGTTATTATTGGCAAGAAAATTACAGTAACTCATATTTTCTGTTTACACATTTTATGTATGTTAAAATCCTTCAGTGAACAAACATACGTTACAGGAATATAAATATCTCCTTTTGTGCAACATCAGAAAACAAAAATCTACTTTGAATAAGAGTAGCATTGATAATGCAGCTCAGTAGAAAGATTATGTCTTTGAAGATCTAGGCAATCGTGTCTCAATTGTACAAATACAGTCTTGTTTCCTATCATTATAAGTCACCGCTGTTTTAAAATGAGTATTAATATTAAAAGGTGTATGGAGATAATCAACATTTCATAATTAAAGTTATTTTAATGTCTTTGAGTAACTCAAAAAGGATAGTGACAACTTTGACTTAGATCACACACCAACATTCAAGAAGACAGAAGTATCATTGTGGAAAAGTGCTAACAGATCTTTAATTCTGTTTTGATTTTACAGATGAGGACGCTCAGATTGAACAAGCTAAATTCTGAACATGACTTCAAGGTCATACAAAGGAGAGTTCTAGTTTATTGGAAAAGATGAACATTTAGTGAGAGATAAAGAAATAAGAATTTCTATAGGACCGAGTGAGCATTAGAAAAGGTCACAGGAACATTATGCCACCATTTTGAGTGGTATGTTGAAATAACAATGATTTGACATTTTGTTGCAATGTTTCTGAAGAAATTGGAATAATGAAGGGATGTTTGGGGACACATATAGTTTACACCGAAAAATAAAATCTATATAGATATTCCTACTCCCCAATAGTATTTTATAGTTCATGACAAAAATCTAGAAATTATATTACTTATTTATCTTTTTTTTCACTAGCAATATTCTTTTACATGTCACAAAGTGCATCAGTGATCTGGAAGATGCAGTAACTCTACTTACCTGGTGAAAGTCTTTTCACTGTGATGACATTTGGAAACTCTTTGTGTCACCATTTTTTTTTTTAGTGTTTCCATTAGTTAACATACACAGTTACAATATTTTTATTGCAGGAACTCTCAGAAATTAAGATACCAATATCCAATTGGTTATTTTACAAAAGAAATATGTTATTGTAAATGAACTAATTTACAGTAGCAGCAATGTAAGGGCATCAAGTTTATTTTCAACTTAAATGAATGTTTAACGTTATCGGTATGGCACTATATATAGAATTTTAACAAATTGTTTTTCCTGAAAAAATATAGTCAATATACTTAAAATATGCATATAAGAATAGTGAATTATATTTAGAATCTTCTATGCTTGTAAACAGCAAGACTCATTAAAGTGTGAGCTCCTATATAGAAAACCACAAATGTAGTGGAGACAGGGTCCTCAAGTAGAATGTTTTGTAAAGCACTGTAAAAATAAGGTTCTTTGTAGCCATCCTTATTAAAACATTTATAACGGATTTGAAAAACTCAGGGGAAAATATGGCACAGAATATTTTATATTCAAGCCTTCTGTTCTAGGTAAAATGAAAACCCTGCTTTTTAAAAAAAAATATCTATTTTTTTCAGTTATTGAAGACATTGAGTTTTATAGGCCTAAGCCTAAATTGAGCTGAATTGATATCATTTAACAAAATTTCTTATTAATATGGAAGTCCTTCCTTATCTAAATAGATATTTTTGTATCTAAAGAAATGAATGTTATAAATATATTATATTCCAGGAGCATTGATTTTTACCTTTAAATTTTTAGTTCCTCTCTTGTGTTGTGAGTCTACGGAGAACCTTTTTCTGATATTTATTGAGATTTGAAGAAATACGGTTTTATGAAAGGTCTGTCTGGGGTGTCTCGTAGTTATTTAAAAGTTTCTCCCTATTACTATTCTTTAAAACCATTGCATTGAGAAAACTGAAGATTCTGTTTTGGATTCTTAGTCATCAACCCACGTCACCTTGACTAGACAGTGTTTAGAATTCACTCTGAGCTGAGGAACAAAATTTAGTATTGCACCTTCTGTTTTATGCTGTTTGCCACTTCTAGTCTCCTTGGGAAGAAGAATTCAGCTCCATTATGTCATTGTGTATATTGTTCTAGCTTATTGAAGACACCTTCAATACAGACAAATAGCAGAATATGTCTCTATTCTTCATTTGTCATTATCCAAGTTCAAAAGTGATCTTGTTAACAAATTGCCATATTCTATGCCCATTAATCTGTATCAGTGGGATTTCCTCCCTCCAATTATAGTTACAGGTAGATGGATCATGTGATACAAGGCATAAGTTTACTTAGTGAAAACAAAAATCAATCAATCAAACAAAAAATTCTTAAAAGAAGGTATGTGTTTTTGTGATTTATGTGTGCCTGCCTGTTTCCTGTGTTATTTATTTGTTTGGTTTGTTTGTTTGACTGTTTTACTTTTAAAGTGGGAGAGAAGGAAAGGAAGAGTTAGGATAAGGAAAAAGAAAATCAGAATACACTCTATAAATATACTTTTTCCAATGGAAGAAAATAAACCTTAAAAAAGAAGAACTTACTAAATCTTCTGTATCCTAATTCCAGGTTTCTCCACCAAAGTAAGAAGCCAAATCAAGCAGAATTAAAAAAGTAAAAGATCTGATTTATTTGCGCAGAGCAACTCCTGGGTGAGTTTTCGAGTCCCAGAGATTGAGGCTGGAGAAGTCACATACCCAAACAAAAGCAGGGAGTTTATATATCCTGCAGTTGAGAGGGTGATGACGTGTCCTCCACAAGGTGGGTTTGTGCCCAAGTATGGCCAAAAACTGAACCCTTCAGGTAGGGAGTTAGGATGCTGGCAACTTAAGGGGAGGAGCTGCCACAGCCACAAAGAATGTGGACATTGGCATTTTAGTGGCTTTGTTGAAAATACTCTGAGAGAGTGGGGTTTGGAGAGAGAGTAACAAAGCTACTCAGACCATGCTGGAGTGAACAGGAGGCTCCAAATGAAGAGGATTGCAAAAATGAAGCGGTTTAAAATTTCTCAGACACTTTAGTCATCGAACGGTTTGCATAGCATTTGCAGATGAGTCTCTCCATTACCCTGAAATGAAAGAACTACTTCAGACTTCATAGGGAACTTACTTATCTCAGTTACGCATTTACCATATTTACTGTTACAATCACTCTTTTTCTTCATAATGAACTGATCAGTTTCCACATAGTGACACTTACTTGAATTTGAAATCCTGAACTCTCACTGAATTTTATCATTCTCGGTGTATTAACCGTGAAATCTGAGATAATTATATAGCAAGTACTAAACATATGTGCTTTATTTTTTGGCTAGTTATCATAGTCCATTAATCTGTTTTTATGCCATCCTGCTGTTATTGAATAAACCCTATATTGTCTCAAGAAATTTTTTAAATTAATCCTGTATCCTGTTACATTAGTGAAAGTGTTTATATGTTGTAGAAGTTCCTTGGAAGAATTTTCGGATTCGCTTATCTAAACTATGATATCATCAACAAATAGAGTTTGACTTCTTCTTTTCCAATTCATATCCTTTTATCTCCTTTTGGTGTCTTATTGCTCTAGCTAGAACCTGAAGACTTCTGTTTAATAGATATGGAGAGAGTGGATAACAATGTATTATTCCTCATTTCAGTGAGATAGCTGTGAGTTTTTCTCCATTTAATTTGATGTTGGCTGTTGGCTTGCTGCATATTGCCTTTATTATGTTTAGGTATGTTCCTTGTATCCCTACTTTCTCTGCAACCCTTATCATAAAGGGATGTTGCATTCTGTCAATGTTTTTTCAGCATTTAGTGAGATGATCTTGTGAATTTTATTTTTCAGTTTGTTTATATGGTGAATTACATTGACAGATGTGTTTTTGAACCATCTCTGCATCTCTGGGATGAAGGTGACTTGATGATGGTGAATTATTTTTCTGATGTGTTCTTGGATTTGATATGCCAGCATTTTATTGAGTATTTGTGCATCAATGTTTATGAGGGAGGTTTGTCTCTAATTCTCCTTGTTAGTAATATGTTTCGTGGTTTGGGTATCAGATGGATCTAGAAAACATCATAGTGAATGAGGCAACCCAGACCCAGAAAGACAAATATCATATATCCTCACTCATAAGTATCTTTTTGACATAAAGCATAGAAAACCAGTCTGCAATTCACAATCCCAGAGAACCTAGACAACAATGAGGACCCTAAGAGAGAAATTTATGAATCCAACCTGGATGAGAAGTAGAAAAAGACAAGATCTCCTGAGTAAACTGGGAGCATGGGAGCATGGGACCATGGGGTAGGGTAGAAGTGGAGGGGAAAGGAAGGGAAGGGAACAGATAAAAACGTATAGCACAATAAAATCAATAATTAAAAAAATGGGATTTCAGTGAAAAGTTCTGCCAGATATAGTGGTGTACAACGGATGCATTTAATAGTAAAAATAAAAGTTACAGAAGAAAATGAGGCCAGCCTGGGCTATACATTAAAAAAAGGAATTTGACTTCACAAAAAAATTTAAAGGATATTAGACTCCTCTGTGGAAGACAAGAGACAAAGCTAGTTTTACCTCTTCATAAAGAAACAACTATGTTCATGGAAAGTCATTCTTTTTCAAATTCACCCAGAGTTCAACAAAACTCTTCATAATACTTTTAGATATTACTGATGATGAGCATGTTGCTTTGCGTCTGACTTTATTTTATGATTCTAAATTAGCATTTAAGATGATGATATTCTAACTTTGGGAGTTGTAGTTAGGCACATAAAGAGAATGTGTCTTTAGTAAGTTTGTTTTTTGTTTCTTTCCTCAGTACATAATTTATTATTGGGAAGTTGAATCGAATCCAGCATCACTGTAAATGTATGGAATGTATTTCAGCAGATAAAAGGGAAACTACCCACAGGTTTAATCTGGCATTGTCAAATTTTAAAGCAATGGCTGTTTCATATATTCACAGCATGCACTCTGGTAGCCTATTTGGTGTTCGATATCCTTACATTTGTATTACATTGGTTTTCCTGTAATTCCTGATAATGTACATATTCTTTAGTTCCAATATTAGTTTTGAATATCAATTAATATCCTTATACAGAGTTTAATCTTCAATTGATGAATGGAATTTTCATTATTTTCTTATATACTCTCTGAACTGCCTCATCCATTACAGAGTGTAGAATTTCAGCATATTTGAAATTTTATGTGTGAAAATTATTTAAATATAAAACCTTGTCTCCAGTATTGTATTTGTTTCATTTCTCTGTTTACTTAATCATTGTTGCTTATTTTATCATTTTTACTTTCTACAAATGCTGTACACTGTATGCACTACATTTTACTTATAACCTTAGCTAAAATGTACTATAGTTTAACATTAAAACATTGGCAAAGTTGTTTTTCTATTTGTAAGATAAATATTTGTTCTTTTGTGAGTATTCACTCAATACAAAATCAATATTTTATTTTGCTCGAGGATTTAACAGTGTTTCAGAGTTTTTTTATTGAATTATAAAATTTTCCCCTGTATCTTACTGACTATGGAACCAAAGTTCTCATTGAGTGCCCAGTGACAAAGCCAATGAACTTAAAATTGTTAATATCTTTCCCTTTTAAAGTTTCAGAATTTTGAGGAAAAAAATTGATACTAAAGCTAGAAATTTAGGATATATATCAATGGGGGAAAACTTAATTAAACAGTTCAGTGGAACAATTACTCTACAGAGCCAAAGGCATATCCTCCATCCAAAAACACTCAGGGACTATATTTGAAATTCAGTGTCAGAAAACTGATCATTTCATGAGCATCACATTGCAAAATAAACACTGATAGGAATTCTTGAAGAAATATTGGAAAAACAATTTCTAGGAAAAAGTCTCATGCTTTCAAGTAGCTGTAAGTTTGATTCTACTTTTAATTTTTACTCTAAAGTAAATTTCTAATTACTCATCTAGAATACCAATGTTGTAAAATATACTTACTGGACTTTCAAAGTACCATTTTATATTTAGTTTCACTTTTGATTGAAAAGAATTATTTGCTCAATGCTTTGTTGTTTAATAAAGTTATTCATTTCAACACGCTGAAAAATACTTTGTGAGGCAAATATTTCCTGCAAACTTTTAGAAACATTCAACAAGTTCAGAAAGATTATATGTCGGGCCAGAAAACTTTTGTAAAAGTAGGAATTTTGTCTGATATAAATTTATGAAATTCTAATTTGATATGCATAAATAAAATTTCACTATAACATGGATATGTTCCACCTTTAATTGGAAGTTGTTGTAGTTATATGAGGGAAGAGTTGAGATATAAAAATGGAGATCACATTGTCATTTATGATTTGACTTTGCAATCATAAAGGAAGGCAGAATTTGTATTTCCCTTAAAATTAGTATATGTTTTCATCCTTTTGACATCATTCTTTTATTTGTCTAAAAGATCAACCAACTCTATTATTTTGATATTATCTTAGCCCTCATTATGGTATCTTTTGTGGCTATGATTTCTTTAACTGATAATTTAATGATAATTTAGCTGATATTTTTAATGAAGCATAGAATGTAAATCCATTTCTTATATTTAACATAGCTAAAGTACATCTGCCATATCATTTTGTGCATATTCTCAATTAACATTAAGTCGATGAATTTTATAAGTGTTCACATGTGAGCACTAAGCTATTCCTCCAGTACTGTACACACTTTGCCTGCTCCCATGTTCCCTACCATGGTGATAATAACTAATCTTCTGCAACTGTAAGCAAGCCCCAAATTAACTGCTTTATTTTATAAGTTTTACCTTGATCATGGTGTCTTTTCATATCAATAGATCAGTAACTAATGAAATGAAGTTTTTTTTATATTGTTGAAGACATTTATTATCATTATAGACTTTAAAAAAATCCCCAAATTGAGATAATAACTTTCCTGTCCAGTTTCTTAGTTAATGCATAAATTTCCTTTTTCGATTAATGCTCATTAAAACAAATGAGTATGAAAATAACTTTCTGAGCATATTAATTAGTCCCTTGAATCTGTAGTTTGCTCCATGAACTAGTGTGATGATTATTCTTTGATGACCTCTCTTGATTACTCTTTATTTTCTCCTTGAGCTGAAACAAACAAACAAACAAACAAAAAATCATTACAAAACAGTTTCTCTTTTACCCTTAGCTTTTAAAATGATCCTGGAAAAAAATAAAGAGGGGAAAGTTCATGAGAAGCTCTTCATTCTGTGACTGACAGAGCAGCTAGATTGCGGTCAGGAAGCACAAGCAGGACAAACGTGCATTAGATTAACCCAAAGAATTCAGTTTTTTACTCAGACTGACTGGCAAAATGAAAAACAGCAAGGAGACTGAGATCTGATTTGAACTCCATTTGCCTTTAAAAGAAATCAACGATGATCACGATTTAAATTTCTACTTTTGATTTAAATATCATTGTTTTTATTTCTTTGCATCTTTTAAAAAAAAAAAACAAAATCATCTGTAGATTTGAAATTGATAATTCGTGCATCTAGATCCAAGTTACACATTGATGTCAAAATTAAGACATGGTGATAGATCAAATGAATATTAAGGAAACAATATATTTATAAACTGGACATCAGAAAATGTAAAGAAATATTTCTTGATGTCTTATAAAAGAAGACTATAGTGTTAGCAGAAAGGAAGATACGTGTTAAATCCTTCTATTAAAAGTTAGCAAATAAGAAAACAACTTTAAATGAGTTATCTTACTTTTCTTTCACAAAGTAATCAATAACAATACCTTCTCACTAAAGATAATTAAAGTTGATCTAATTAGATTGCTTTCACTTAAAACTTGTCATGTAAAAAAAAGTTAATTTATTATCCCACCCAGTTCACCTCTGGGAACTATTATGGTATAATAATGGAATTATTGTTGCACATCTTAAAGCAAATTATGAACACATGTCCACAATTTTTTGCTTGAGGTTTCTTCCTTATTATGAACTATAAATCATAAACATAGATCATTCTGTGTCACACTGGGTAAATATGGATAGGCACATGTAATTAAAAGTCATTAGCACACATCTGATGTTTTTCATATAAAGAAATCATGTACAGATTTCAGAATGAATTTCTTATCATCTTCTATACCATTTTGTAGTGAAAAGGGAGCCGGCCTGCTTTTTGTCCCATCCGGCTCCGGCAAGGCTAGCTTATACCCGGAAATAACAACATACAAATTGTAATCATTTAAGCACTGCCTGGCCCATTATATCTAGCCTCTTCTTGGCTAACTCTTACATCTTAATTGACCCATTTTTAATAATCTTGTAGCACCACGAAGTGGTGGTTTGCCGGTAGATTCTAACCCACGTCCATCTTGGGCTGGAGCTTCATGGTCTGCCTTGGAGAGGAAAATCATGGCGTCTGCCCTACTCAGCTTTCTTTCTCCCAGCATTCTGTTCTGTCTAC
>LOEQ01003991.1:152228-170959 GCA_001685075.1 Bramus lutescens
TTCTTTATTAACCAATGAAATTAACACATAGACAGATGACCCTCCTACATCACCATTTTATGTTATTATGAACTTGTAGAAATTACTATCATTTAGTGACTATCAATTAGTTACTACAAGAGGAGAAATATGCTTGCTAAACTTTTTCTTTGCATTCTTTAAGACTTTCAATCATTAAGCAAATAATTATTGAAATTTATTCTTTAATAAATTTATTTATTTTACATACCAAACTCAAGAAAGACAAATGAGAGATTCCTACAAAGGGAATTCAAGGCAGGATGAGCAACAGCTTTCTTGGAACTGATAAGAGGAACCTTGACATTTTTCACTTTCAACGTTTGATTGTGACAAAATACCCATTAAGCAAATTTCACCACTTTTCATCATCCCTGAATGTACTCTCATTGGCCTTGAGTATTTTCTTTGGAGCCCCGAACATGCATGATACTACAACACTTTAGTCATGCATCCCTAAAAAATTCATATTTTCCTCAATAGACACTCTCCATTTCCTTTCCTCATGAAACTTATTGGACAACTATCAGCAGCCACAGAGTATTTATTGACTCTAACCAAGTCAAATAATAGGGTAGATTGCATATACAATTATGCATATATATGCATATACATGTGCTTATGTATATATGTAGTCTCTTAAAATATATTTGTGTGTATCCTGATTGCATGCACACATGAGCATATATATATACACACACATATATGTATGTGTATATATACACATACATATATATGTATATATATTCATATTCTTTATTTATGGCTTCTTTAATTTGGTATGCTCTAGGAGTTTGCCACATGCCAGCATTTACTTAAAATTCATGGCAGAATAATATTCTTTTCTACCGATATACTATAGCATGCTTATCCATTTTTGTATTTATATATGTTGAGCCATTCCTAGCTTTTTTGTCCCATAAACAGATATTTCAAATATATGTGAGAAGTGTATCTTCTGAATACCTAGTTTTAATTATTTTGGACATATGATTTGAGTTATTTTGCTGAGTTTTTTTTTAAGTTTTTAAACAGAAAGTTTACTTTTACGTTCTCACAGGCACCTAATAGGTCTCACAGTCATTCTTGTGATACAGTTATATAACTGTGGTTTTCATCGGCATTTTCTTAAATGACAGCATGCACTCATGTGCCTATTTATTATTGGTACTTCTCGTGTCCAAATCCCATTTTTGAATAATATTAATCTTGACATGTGATAATTTTGTGACCTAGCATGGAATTATGTATTTCAGTATAAAAATCTATTTCTTGATATCTTTTAACACTGGGGTCTTTGGGGGAAGAAGGGTTGAGTGGTAGTTGGAGTACAATTTTCAGAAGTCAATTCTTGCATTCTGACACGTGGGTTCCAAGGGATCCAACAGCGGTCCTTGGCTGTGGTGGCTGGGATCTTTTTTCACTGAGCAATTTACACTGACAGCCCCAAATAGCATATTTTAATTTGCATTCAAATAAGTGTGTGTGTGTGTGTGTGTGTGTGTGTGTGTGTGTGTGTGTGTGTGTGATTTAGAACTTACTATATAATTCAGAGTTATCTGGAACTTGTGATCCTCAGCACCCATACCACTAAGACCACAAGGAAAATTGGATGCTTCCAGGTAAGCTGGTGCAGACATGTGATCTCAGCATTTAGATTCTAGGAGGTAGGGAAGCTTAAGGTCAACCTAGGCTAAATAGTAAGATGGTATCTCAAATTTATTTTAGTTATTTTTTTCTAACAGATCTATTTTATTGTATTGTTTTTTTTTTTTCAAGACAGGGTTTATCAGTGTAGCCCCGGCTGTCTTGGAACTAGCTCTGTAGACTAGGCTGGCCTTAAATGCTAAGATCCTATTGTTTCTGCCTCACAAGTGCTAAGATTAAAGGCATAGCCACTATTGCATGACTGATCTATTTTATTTTAAATCGCACATCTTTATGGGTTTTGTGGGTGGGCATATGCATACTGGAACCAGACTTGCAGGGAGTTGTGAAGTGAAATGTGAATACTGTGGACAAAATTCCAATCATCTGCAAAAGCAGCACATTCACTAACCCTTCAGCCCTTTCTCCATTTCAAAAAATACTATATGTTTGAATTTTTAAAGTTATAAGAAAGCATTTTGGGAGAGGGATATAACTCAGTAGTACTTACTAAGCAAGTCTTAGGCCCTAGATTGAATCACTAGAACTGAAAAATCATGCAAGAAATAAATTTTTGCCAACCCTAAAATGGCTCCCTTAATATAGGAATCTTCTTCCCTGCTCCTATATCTGCTCTTCCTCCATCTCAGCCCTCCCACTCCCCCAAGCTTTCCCCAATCTTTACCTTTTCCCTTCTGTCTACCCCTCTCCCCTTCCCCCAACCTCAACCCTACCCCATGCTCCCAACTTTTGCCTGGAGTTCTTGTCTGCTTCCAATTTCCCGGAGGATCTATATATGTTTTTCTTTGGGTTCACAGTGTTATTTGGCTTCTCTAGGCTTGTGAACTATAGGCTCAATGTCCATTGTTAATGGCTAGAGTCCACTAAGGAGTGAGTACACACCATATTCATCTTGGGTATGGTTTATCGTACTCAGGATAGTGTTTTCTATTTCCATTCATTTGCATGCAAAATTCAAGATGTTATTGTTTTTTACCACCGAGTAGAAGAACTCTAATGTGTAGATGTGACACACCTTCTTTATACATTATTCTATTGAGTGGCATATAGGTGTCCATGGGGATGTCCCCAGCTAGGTCCTTGGGCAGCAGAGGAGAGGGTGCCTGAACTGGCCTTGCCCCATAATCACACTGATGATTATCTCGAATATCACCATGGAATCTTTGTCCGGTGATGGATGGTGATAGAGACAGAGAGCCACATCAGAGCACTGGACTGAGCTTCCAAGGTCCAGTTGAAGAGCAGAAGGAGGGAGAAGATGAGCAAGGAAGTCAGGACCACGGGGGCTTGGTCCACCCACTGAGACAGTGTGCTGATGTAACGGGAGCTCACCAAAGCCAGCTGGACCAGGGACTGAATGAGCATGTGATCAAACTGGACTCTGAATGCAGCTGAAAATGGGGCTGACTGAGAAGTCATTGATAAAGGCACTGGGACCTATGTCTACTGCATGTACTGGTTTTTTTGAACCCTAATCTATTGGATGCACACCCTCCTAGGCCTGGATGGAGTGGGAAGGGCCTTGGACTTCCCACAGGGCAGGGTACCCTACCCTCTCTTAAGGCTGGAGGGAGAGGGAAGAGGGTGAGTTGGGGGGCGTGAGGGGAATGGGAGGAGAGGAGGAAGTGGAAGTTTTTGAATGGAAAAATAAAAAAAATAAATTTTTAAAAAAGGCTTTTTTTTAATGAGAAACTTTGGGGGCAGGATAGTTTTCATTAATCTATCACTTGAGTTTGGGTAATTGATCATTTCTACAAGTATAGAGTCCTCAAAGGATAGTTCATAATGTTTTATCTACTTTTTGTTCCTTGGGGGTGTTTGGCAACTTTTTTTATGTAAAAATTTTTTTGTAAAAATTTTAAAATTCTTGTTTTATGAACAGCTGTTCACAGTTTAATACTTTCCGAGACTCCCAGGAAAAGCATTTAGGTATTTCTAGGAATTCTGGCTTGGCATAATCCTTACATACTTGTTTTGAATGACTACAAAGAGCTTTTTCTTGTGCTTCTGCTTGCAAACCAGCCATATTCTCATCCTTTTACTTACCCATTTTTTTTCTGCCAACACAGAGGTTAAAAGGATGATGCCTGACATATGTCTCATTCCCACTGTATTCCCTCCTTGTGCAGGTAAATTTGACCTGGGAAAATGGTTCAACCACTTATTTTAAACAAGTGATAGAGGAAAGGGGAGTTATAAGCCAGGGGACAGCAAAACATCATGTACAGATACAAACAATACACTTCTCATGAACTGTCCATCAAAGATCAGAAGTGACCATATTGAGAATTTTAATTGAATGGGTAGGTAGGTGTCAGAGGAGATGCACATCATCAAAGATCAGAAGTGACCATATTGAGAATTTTAATTGAAATGGGTAGGTAGGTGTCAGAGGAGATGCACATTCAGTTCCCAGCAACGCAGACCCAAATAACCGCTCAGAAACTATTTTAATTCCAAAACTGTTTGGCCTAGTAAGCTCAGGCTTCTTACTAACTAACTCTTACATCTTAAATTAAACCATTTCTTTTAATTTGTGTATCACCATGAGACTGTGGCTCACTGGTAAGGATCTGGCATCCTTCTCCTTCGGCAGCTCCATGGCATCTCCCTGACTCCACCTACTCTTTCTATATATCACAGTTCTGATTTCCCACCTAGCTTTACTCTGCTAAGCCATTGACCCAAACAGCTTTATCCATCCACCAATAAAAGCATCACATATGCAGAAGACATCCTTCATCAGAACTAAAAATAATTGTGAGGAGAAAGGGAGAAGTGAATAAATGAAAAGGAACTCTACCACTGGCCATAAAATTGAGGGAAACTGTTACAGCAATCCCAGGTACAAAATTAGGTATTGTATTCTAAACGTGATGAGCAAATAAAATAAAAAGTTGGAAAACACAAGAAAAAGCAGTTATCATTTAAGTACTTTTTAAAACGTAATTAAATTTGAATGTTATTTCTACATTCTCTTAATAGGGCTGTTGGTTGAATGGGCAATTATCCATAGGAGAATCAGACATATTTTTAATTAAGACTTTGGTCAGTGTCCTGCAGTGCATGCCAGTGAGGCATTACTGCATATATTGAGACTTATTTTCATTTGTGCAACAACTTTCTTAATATCACTATCTAATTAGGCATTCATTAAAGGTCTATAATGCTAACTTAATGGGGGAAATTCAGTAGAACTCCATTAGGTTTTCCTTGTTACCTTAAAATTGTACAAGTTTAAGAAATGTCTTAATTAGTTGGTAAAGAAAAGTAATGGAATTAGTGCATAAAAACATGTTCTAGCACAAAACGCTACACATTGCTAATGTATAATGTGGAAATACTTTAAAATTTTACTGATTGAGTTCATATATCAGCAGAACAAATGTCTGTGTAGGACGAGGGAAACAGAATGAATAAAATAAGATCAAAGTTCACAATAAAGCACTCACAGCAGTGGTTGAATAAGTAGAATCCTCCTTCTTTTGTTCAGTCCATAATGTTAAGTCCAAGTTGATGACAGATTATTTCGCTTATTTTTCAGAGGCCATTTGCCTTAGCCTGCATGAAAATACAGAACAAAGCAAAGAATTTCCAAAAGCTAATGATTTGCTTTTCATTTGTAGATACGCTCACCATGCTTTCAGGCCCAACTATAACTGTAGTTCTAATTTTTTCTTAATTCAAATTCTATGTTTTTCTTTAATATATTTAGTCTTAGTCTTGAGTGGTATTTTGACTAATTATATATTTTTGACAATAACAGTAATATGACTATTTGCCTGTACGTAGCCAAAATCAAAGATTTGACACAGTTCCATAGTAAAAATTAAAGAATTGAGAAAAGGCATAGACAAGGAAGCTGAAATTGAAACACTTATCAAAAATCATAATTACATGTTTCATTAATATCAAATTAAAAGAAAATATTAATAAACAATGGTACTTAGGAATTTATCTTTTCCTTTTGAGGGAATATTCAGTTTTTACAAAAATGTCAGAGGAAATATTTCTTTAAAAAATTTGTTAATATCTAAAATAGTGTCTGCAACATTATTGGGTAGTACAGGGTTTTAGACTGTACTACTAGGTCACTTCTCTGGAGAGTTTGAATGGTTTGCTCTACAGTAAGAAAAAATATCTGTGTTTGGGTCAGGAATTTATGTCAAGTAATTGTCCCTGGAAACAAAGCCTGAAATATGAACTGTTGGGTGTCGTGAGTTGATGAGAGTGAAGGGAGCCTGGAGCGAAACGAAAAGTAAGCAGAAACTTTCCTTTGTCAGGCGACGAGCTACAGCAAGATGGTATGGTGGTGTTCCGAGAAGACTGCTCAGTTCCTAACTTTAGGTAATTGCTCAGGAACGTCTTAGTAGAGCAGGAGGAGATGGACATAGAGAAGTGGCCTTCAGCCAACAAACGGCTTGACTGGAAAAGTAGAGAGCCGACCTACTAATACAGAAGACGTGCTGTGTCTATCTTGTTTGTGTATCTGTTTCTCAGCTAGTTTTTTTTTTCTTTTTTCTTTTCCTGCATCAACGACAGATGGACTAGTTTATGTTTTAAGCCGAAGTTTAAATCCCGCAGTGGTATACGTTAGCCAGTGAACTATCAAGGTACTTCTGATGGAGGACTCCTCAAAGTAATAAAGTAGCAGAGAACTTTCTTTACATGTTGTGAGTCATGCAGCATGCCTTTCAAAAAGTCTTATAATCTGGAGTGGGCAGAACTCCCCAGACTTGTGGTGGTCCATGCAGTGAAGGAGGACAAGAAAACTGAGAGCACGCTCATCTTCATCCCTGAGCTCAAGCTTGATGACACTCAATCCCTCTATGCAGTTTCCTAACTCCTGAGCAGGACTGCGAGTCGTTTCCTAACCTTGGAACCTGCTCCT
Organism: Bramus lutescens; assembly: GCA_001685075.1. NCBI lineage: Eukaryota > Metazoa > Chordata > Mammalia > Rodentia > Cricetidae > Bramus > Bramus lutescens. The sequence continues at coordinate 158,806 of LOEQ01003991.1, forward strand.
AGCTTTGGTAGAAGTAGTGGGTAAATTGACAGAACTCTCCGCTGAAGTCCGATGCAGAACCTGCTCCTCAAAACTGGTGGTTGCTCCTGTAACCACCCTTCAAGAGCAGCTTAGTGATGCCCTCGTCTACCTGGTAGCACAGGTGGCCCATATTCATGTGGATTTACCTAGAGCAGCGTTCTCCAAAGGGACACCCAATCCATCTGTCCTGGGGTTCTGCCTGTAAGTACACAGGCTTGCCCCCATTAAACCATCTCTGGAAACAGCTGTGGGATCTGAAAACCCTACCGCTGAGTTGAAAAAAAAAAAGCCTCTACCTAGAAACAGCTGTCTTAACAAGAGAGATGGATTTTTCTATACCAGTCTTACTAAATCACTTGTCTGAGGTCCAAAGGTTTCCAAAGATAGTCTATGGGTGGTTTCTTTCACAATATAATGACAGAAGGTGAAAAGAAAATCTTTTAATCTCATATTAAAACAATTAGCCCCATCGTGGGGGCACCGTTCATAGGACATCATAGAATCCTAAATTGTTTTCAGAAACCTTAGCTATATTTCATCTGGGTATGCATTTTTAGATTGCTTCTAAAAGTTTGGGAGATACTTAAGTTTTCTTTGATCAAGTATTTGTTCCTTCACTTTCCCCTAGATTTTAAGAATAATTAGAAATTGTATTTGAGTATTTTAAGTGCTTGTATGTTTCTCATACATAATATTCATGAAATTAAATTATGACGAAATATCAAATTTTATTATTATTCTTATTTTCTGAAAAATCTCAACTCAGAAATTTTAATCGAATGTTTATTAAATCACAGATTTAGACTAAAATATTTTATTTGTTCTGAAGAAAAATATCTGCCAAGAACATAGCCAAAGAAATTTTACTGCATTAAATTTTGATTAAAATAAGAAGTATAAATGTGGCAGAAGACCATAAATAACTTTAGACAAAAGAAATATTGCAAACTCATCATTTTCTTCAGAATAATAAAATAATTTAAAATAGTGGGTAATAGACTAAAATATTTTCTATTATTTTTTAAATATGCTGTGTTCCACAGTTCATTCCATTTCTAGTAAAAATTACTCTGGATAATCAGTACAGCAAACTACTTAACCTAATGCTACTGTGGGCCCACAATTGGGAGCTTCAATTCACTATGTTTACTGCTGTTTTTTATTTTGGAGGAAACACTCAACTTTGAATGCTGGAAAGTAACATAAATCACTTGCTGTCCATCTAAAGGATCAGAAAATTTATGTAGAGTCATTAACTAAGTGAAAAGCTTTAGACGTCATTAGAAATTTTAGCTATATATAATAAAATATATATGATAATTCTGAATTGTGTATGTTAATTGAAGTAAGCAAAAATAACTATAGACCTCATACAAAAGAGACTGAAGTTAATGATGAATATAAAAGGTTCATGGAGAAGGTGAAAGAAAGTATAAGCTTGGAAACTATGAGATAAACTTTACACTTGGATGATCAAAGAAATAAAAAAATAACCTCACAGTGAGCCATGGGGAAGGTTTAAAGTATGATGATACATGCCCATTGCATAAACTATGGGAGAAAGCTTACGAAATATATGCATGTAGAAGCCAGTTATGAGCTGAAGTTGTCATGTGACAATTTCATGCATCAATATAAAATATTTTGATCATGCATGCACTCAATTGCCCTCCTTTATCTCATTCTGGACAAATCTTTGCTCCTTTAGAACATCCCATATTTCTCACATGTTTCAGCTTTCTTTGTGACTAACTTGAGTTTAATTAGAATTGCTTGTATGGGTATAGATGGGGAGTTATTCACTGAAGCCGGGGTTAAAATACTGTCTACAGAGCCCCAAATATCACCTCCTCTCCTAGCAATCCTCAACTGCCAATGACTCCTGGGGGAGACATCCTATCAATCTTTCCATTGGTGATGAAATGTTGATCAGCTCTATGTGATGCATGTGCTGTGGAGATAGCCAAAGGTAACATAATCATGTCATGTCAAGAAGGTTGGTGCATAGGAGACAGGTACGTAGAGGACGCCTCCCCTCCTCCTCACCATTACATTCTTTCCACCTCTACATCCATATTCACACTCTTCCCTGAGTCTCGTGGGGGGTGAATTTAATGTCCTATTCAGTACTGAACACTCTATAATCACCTGTGCTCAGCATGTTGAACAGTTCGAAATCTACACTCACTGTAACCATCTGCAAGAAGACTTGTACTGAGCACTTAGCTTATGTGTGGATACAGATAGAAATATTAAGAAGACAATTTGATAATGCATCCATTTAGCAAAAATAATGTAGTTTGCTTCCCACTAGGACTTAATTATGATGTCCTGATCCATGGGCTTTACAACATGCTCACATCTTAAGGCAAAAATTTAATGTGTGGAGCAGGCTACAAATCCCACCAAAAAGTGGTTGGTTCCTTAGAAACCATACTAATATTATGTCAATGTGCACTTGCTGCTTGGAAGTTTGGTATTTTTGAATGCAGACTCCATTCCTGACTGATGCTACTGATGGCATTTTTACGCCCAGAAGCTTGCAAAATAGTACCTCCTGACAATGTAAACTAGCAGAGCAAGACAGAACTTCTAACAGCTCCACATTGAATTCTTTGTGTTTAACTCCTAAAGTGTGTAATGTCTTTGGCAACAGGGTCTTGACATCCAGTTCCTGGGTACGAACAAGGGCACTGGTAACAAACTATATTCTTTCAGTGGTCTGTGTGCACCTCCTGACCAACAACTCATAAATATTCCTCATCAGACACTGGGATATTTGTAGTAATAACTATTAATTTCTGAAAACAGCACTATCTGATCATACAGAGAATGTTCACTCATAGTCAATATTAGAAGAGAATCGGCATATTAAAAAGAGGTTTCCTTAGGGTTTTTTTTTTGCTCGCTTTCTAAGCTGTTTTAACATTATCCAACCATCCCATGCATCTTCTCATCTCCTACCATTCAATCCCTATCCAAGCATTTCCAGCTCCTCTATTAGCACCTCTATCCTTCGCAGTTCTCCACCGACACTCCAATTTAAACATTCAAATGTAAAAACTTACACTTGAGAGAAAACTTTTAAGCATTGCCCATTTTGGCCATGAGTTACCTTGCTCTGCATAACTTTTCAAGGTCCATCAATTTTGTGCAATTTTTCTTTTTCATTTTTATCTAAACCTGATAAAATTCCATTGTGTGTGTGCAGCACACTTCCATTCATCTTTTCTTCAGTTGATGAAAGTCTAGTTGATTCTATTTCCTAGCTGTTTGTGAGCATCAGAACAATGAACATGGATAAGCAAGGACCTCTGTACTAGGATGTGAAATATTTTTGTTATATGTACAGCAGTGGTATAGCCAGGTTATAGAGTAGTTCTATTTTTAGCTTTTCAGAAACATATTTAGTGATTCCAGTACTGGTTGCATTTTTATTTGGCAACTTGCATTTGAGTTCCCCTTTTGCCACATTCTTGTCAACATTTTTGGTATTTTGCTTTCCAGATGATAGCTACTCTTACAGGGATGACTAGAATTGCAAAATAATAGTAATTTCTCTCAATATTAAGCATGTTAACAATGTTTAAAAATGTTTTTAATAATGTGTTTCATCTTTTGAATATCCTGTAACCATCTCTACAGATTGTATTCTAACTGACCAATCTTAACTACAGATCATGAATTTAGATATATAAGAATTAAAATTTATTACTATTTCTACCCCATTATGTAGGCAATATACAACATTAATTGGTGCACCAATTGGTCTGAGTTGATAGTTGAATATAACACAAGAATAGACTAATTTATATTTATGTCCAGTCAACTACTTAGTCTATCAACTAATATTTTTAAAGTAATGATTTTAATTTTTGAAAATCTCATATATTGTCACTTCATATATTGATAATAATCTACTCACTAGTTTTAGTAGGAGATCACTTGTTAGTTTCTGGCTGCTCAGTCCTGAAATAGTCACACAGAGCTTATATTATTTGCAATAGTGTTTGGCCAATAGTATAAATGTATTTCTTGCTAACTCTTATATACTAAGCTAACACATCTTTATTAAACTGTGTATTACCACATAGCTGTGGCTTACCAGGTAAAGTTCCAGCATCTGTCTCCAGTGGGGCTGCATGACTTCTTACTCACACTACCATCTTCTTCCCTGCATTCAGTTTAGTTTTTCTCCCTCCAAACTCTGTTTTTCCCTGCTATGTTTCCAAAGCAGTTTCTTTATTCATTAATGGTAATCACAGCATACAGAAGGGAATCCCACATCACCTTCCCTCTTCTGTTTAAAGAAAAAGGAAGGTTTTTAACTTTACCATAGTAAAATTCCATATAACAAAACAGGTTTTAAGCAAGAATTATAGTTACAACATTTATATCTACTTCATCTTTTAATAACTAAGGAAAATAATAATTACAACTATCTTCAGCTCCATCAAAGACTCCAGAAGGATATAATATCAATATTACTACCTAACTTAACAGGAAGTACATTGTAAGCAACTTCCAAAACTCTAGAAATTACTGAGAAACTCACTACCTTGGACAGTCAACCAAAGTTTTTCTGTATTATTAGGGCATCCATTTTCAGCCTGCAGGCCCACAGTATCTAACAGACTTGTCCATGAAGCAGGAAATTTCAAAGACAGTTCCACCTATAATGACAGTCTGTCAGTCACTTTCTTCTGTGTTTCTGCAGAATGTCTGGAGGACTCTTTCATAAAGCAGGAACCCTGAAGGACCATCTCACCTTTAGGCAAGTTCAGCAGTCATTTCTCTGTGGGTCCTGCATGTCCACTTCACACAGCATACTATAAAGCAGTGCAGGCAAGAGCAGTTTCTTGGTCAAATGGCTAGCAAGTGCTATACGGAGCCTCTTTAATGCCCATCATCTTCTTGAAGTAGATTGGTACTGCCAGGATCTGCTGTTTCTCATTGTCATGAAAAGTCCTAAGTTTTAAAAACATTTTAAATGCCATATTCTATAGTCTTTCGGGAGGTCTTGATGCATCAACCCACATTAGTCTGGAAGGATTCCACAGGTTCTCATCCTCTATGGAATCTAAAGAAGAACCCCTTTTCCAAAGCAACAAATCCTTAGACTCAAGTAGTGAAGTCAAGATAGCTTTAGCGTATATATGCTGGTTTAGCTTAGCAGTCCCCAGAATAAATGTGTGTTTCTGCAGTCAAAGAATTTAAAGAAAACACAATAATATATATAATCCAGACACTCTGCATATATTCCATTTTATGTGGCTTATTTTTCTTTACTCCTCTTATCTATGACTGTCTGTCTGTCTGTCTGTCTCTCTCTCTCTCTCTCTCTCTCTCTCTCTCTCCTTCTCTCTCTTTTTCTCTCTCTTTTTTGGATTTTTGAGACAGGGTTTCTCCGTAGCTTTTGGTTCCTGTCCTGGAACTAGCTCTTGTAGACCAGGCTGGCCTCAAACTCACAGAGATCTGCATGCATCTGCCTCCCAAGTGCTGGGATTAAATTCATGAGCCACCACTGCCCGTCTATATACTCTGTCTCTTAAAAGACTTTGTTTTATTTTTTATAAATCATTTACTTCCTTTTACAACTCTCTATACTCTATTCCTTCTATATCCCACACCAACTATTACTTCCTCCATCTGTCCCCATGTTTCCTCCTGGATTCTGACTCTCAATTTCACACCCTCAGTTTTTATTGCTATCAAAACTGATGGATCAATTAATTCTGAACATATGCACATTTGTGCATCATACAGTGGCATTAGCAACCACCAGCAACCACATCTCCAAATAGGAATAGCTATCTTTTCCCTAGAAACCTTTAACTGTCAGTAGTAGCAGAAAATGGGGTGGGGGGGTCTCAGAGGTCCCTCCACACCAATATTGAAATTTTAACAGGTTTAATCTCTGCTAGGCAACCATATGTGAAGATCACAGATTATTCAAATTATATTTAGGTAAAGTTAATATGCTAAAAATTTGTGAGTATGTTAAAAATTTGTATAATCATAAAAGTATAATTTTATAATAAGCAGTGAAATTCAATAATTCAGCTTTGTGTTAAGAGATTAGAATTGATATTATAACAAATTTAAAAGTATTGAACTATTGGACTTTTAAAATAATTTTTGGCTGTCATATTTGCAAAAATATATTATGTTATACAACCTAATAATGTTCCTTGTTTGTTACAAACTTCCACAAAACTTATGCCTTTGGGATATAAAAATCTAATAATAATTGTGGAAAATAATTATACTTATACATAATAAAAATCAGGATACAGAACAGTCAAAAAGTGAGATTACTTGTCATTTATGATATGTGTGTGCATGTTTGTGTGTGCATTCACTCACGCATATATGCATATTAGCACATTATTTTCATGTTTTAAGAAGACAACTATTTAAATATTACTTAGTGCTATTAAAAGAAAGCCTAAAATATCACTTCACTGATTGTCAAAACAGGAAGCATTGCCTAACTAGATGAGTATAAAGACTGTAAAGGGACTTAAAGAATTAAATTGTTTTGATTTAATATGCCCTTGTACTTCTTAGTCTCATTTTCAAGGATCTAAATGAGATTGGATTCACTAAGGGCAAATAGGGTTTGTTTGCAACTATGCATCACATGCTATGCACAGAGTCTATAATTAGCATGCTCTAAATTGAATTATTAATATTTAATTGAAAAGGCCAAGGATAAGAACAAAAGGCAGAAACTTATTCAGGGTTCCCTAAAATCTTGTGAAACATTGGCCTAGAATGTTAAATACATGTGTCTTGTTAGAGTAGCAAAATCTGCATTCATTTAGTTAAGCTATTCATTTCAATCACTGTGGATTAAGTACATCCTGAGTCACTTTATTAAATGCCACTAATAAACTTTTAGAAGGATGGCATCAGTTTATATAAAGTTAATCTTTTGGAGGTTTTTATAGAAGAAATATAATCCAAGCAACATAGTTTGTCTTAGTTGAAGTATGAAAGTAATGACAAGGTTCTTTTTTTTTTTTAACATACACACACTAACTTAGAAGGTGTTATGGGAAAAAAATCAGTAAGACAAGATTCTTGGAATGTCAGGGGTAGGTAATGAATGGGGGATAGGAAAACATAATTTATCAAATAAAGAAATCTATAGAATAATATGGGAAGCTAAACATGATATATTTGTACAAGAAATTTTTTTTCATAAAACATAGTGCCATGTGCCTGAATTTTGTTCTAAACAGTATTAATAGCACAACATACATGGAGGATATAGGAAGCATTGGAAATTTTTGTGCTTCAAAGGAGAAAAGTGTAAAAGAGCAGAAAGAAATTAGAAAGATAAATTCAATTTTTATTTTGGAAACAACATGCCTGAGTAAATCACTTAAAGGTTACCAGTTCTCTTAGCTCACTGTTTCAGCATATCATCTTTTGTCATGTTGTTTCTTGAACTGTGTTGGTGTAAAACATCAGGGTGAGGATGATACGATGGAGTAGATGCATGGAAAACCTATAAGTTCCAAAGCACACCTTAAAGAACCCACTGTGGTTAATGAGGCCTTAACTTCTATTTCACATCACTTTCCAATAGTCCATGAAATTGGGAACCTTTCCAATGGTTTAATAGGTTCATGAGGCTGAAGTCTTGTTAACAGCACTTTTCAAGAGCCCTTCCCTGAGGATTGCTTCAATGGGGACCAAGCCTTTATTATATGAATCGCTTTGGCCATTCAATGGAAAAAAGAAGCAGAAGTCTATGCAATTGACAGTGTCTTAATATTGGAAATATGAAGCAAGGAAGTAGATAATGTGTTATCAATTTTGTTCTTTGAGACCTTTTATTTTTTTCCTATTTTGTATTTCTTTTTATAATTATGAAATTTTTCTATTCTCCTTTCTCCCCCCATACCCTTCCATATATACCCCACTTTTTCTAAATACAGCCTTCTCAATCCACATAATATTTCCTGTATGCACATTTTCATGGATTATCATTTGACACTAGACAAACGATTGGCATGCTCTTCCCTAAGAACAGCCATTTCCCCCCCAACTTGTGCAGAATTGAGGCCTTGTGGCCTTTTCCCCATTCCCTTTGGTATGTCCACTGTTATAAATGATAAGACAGTTATAACATTTGCAAAGCATACTGCTAAAGTTTTATGAACATATTTTGATATTATTAAGAGATATCATTTTTTGCTTTTTTATTATCAGAATCACAGATTTTTATTCACAGAAATTTCAGTACACAGAGAGAAAAACACAAATGGCTTTACATCACACATAATGAACACATGTTACACCTTTCAACATAGAGAAAAGTTTTCTGAAATTTTTCCAAGTCTAAAAAATCTGTCCTGCAGTAGCAGTGTCAGAAAAATGAGATGAGGACTTCAGCTCACCTCAAATAAACTGCTAATTGAGGATTGCACGAATGGCCATTATAATTACAAATAGACATTACAATTGTCTGATGTTAACCTGAGGACAGTGTGGCCATTTCTGATTAGAACTGTAAGAATTCTGGTTTGTCTGTCATGAAGACGACATGCATTGTCAGAAATGTTTTATTCATTACCATTCTTTTCTAATATTGCCTTTTTTATTTCTTAATTAACGATTTTATTTACTTCACATCTCAACCACAGTTTTCTCTTCATCCTCTCCTTCTGACCCCCCCACTTGTCCTTTACCCTTCTTTGTCTAATTCAGAAAGGGGCCAGCCTTCAATAGGTGTCAACAAACTGGAATATCAAGTTGAGACAGAACCAAGCTCTTCACCCTGCATTAAAGATGGACCAGACAATCCAGCATGAGAAATAGGTTCAAACACCAGGGACAGGTAATGATCCCACTGCTAGGAGCGCCACAATGACACTAAACTACACAACTGTCACCCACGTGCAGAGGTCTGAGGTCTGTCTTTTGCAGGCTTCCTAGCTGCCAATCTAGAATCCTTGAGCTTCCAGGAGCACAAGTCAACTGAGGAGACACAATTTAACTGCAAATTCCTTCATCTTCTAGCTCGTACAATCTCTGAGCTCCCCCCTGCTCCAGGGTTCTGTGAACCTCAATTTCAGAAGTTCGGCAGAGAGCAAAGAAGAATGGGATATAAGTGATCAGAAGAAGAAATGAGAAAATGGGCATTGTTATTAGGAGAGGGAGATAGAGAGGTGAATGCAGAAGAAGTGAGGTGGTTAAAGCAATAATAAGTATGTTTGAAAAAACCGCAAAGATCAATACTATTAAACATTTGGCTAAAAATCCTATAGCATATGTAATTTGCTGTTAAACATACATATGTAATTTTGATGAACTTTCTCATCTGAGCTGGCAGCGCTCCTTCCAAGAGCCAAAGATCACCTGACTGAAACCTCAATACCAGAAAGAAAAGCCCTCTTTTGAGTTTTTGTCCAGGTCTATAATAGAGGCTCCCCAAACATACAGACTATCACTGTTTCTTTTGTTTGACACTAAAAAGCAGATGACAAGTCCCCATTGCTGAAGACAGCACGCAATAGAGGAACAGGATCCAGAGGCCCCTAAGCTGGGACTGATATGCATGCTCCTACCCTGAAGACTAGCTTTATAATACTAAACATGTCTATTTTTATCTGTTTTTTAGCTCTTAAAAAATCCAAGCTATTTTTTTTTCATTTTACAAACCAATCCAAGCTCCGACTCCCTTCCCTCCTCCCATTCTTTCCACTATCCCCCAAAGAACATTGTTGCTAGGAAGCAACAAGGCCCTCCTCATACATCCAGGCTGAGTAAGGTTTCCATCCAAAGAGAATGGGTTCCAAAAAGCCAGTACAAGCAGCAGGGACAAATCCTGCACGGCAGTCTGTCCCAGCCATACAATTGTCATCACATTCAGAGGGTCTAGCTTGGTCCTATGCAGGTTCCTTCCCTGTTTGGATGGAGTTGGTGAGCTCCCATTAGCTCAGGTAAGCTGTTTCAGTGGGTGTCCACATCTTGGTCCTGCCCCCTTTGCTCATATTTCACTCCTCCCACTCTTCAACTGGACTTTGGAAGCTCACTCCATTACTACACTGTGGGACTCTGCCTGTCTTCACCATTTAATGGATGAAGGTTTTATGATGACATTTGGTATTCATCAATCTGACTACAGGGCAAGGCCAGTTCAGGCACCCTCTCTACTATTGCTTAGGGTCTTAGCTGGGGTCATCCTTGTGGATTCCTAGGAATTTCTCTAGTGCCAGGTTTCTTGTTAACCCCCTAATGGCTCCCTCAGTCAAAATATCTCTTTCCTTGTTCTCTGTGACTGTCCTTCCCCCAACTTGACTATCCTGCTCCCTCAAGCCATCCTTCCCCCTTGCCTTCTCCAATTGTCCTCCCATTCTGCACTGTATTCACGCCCCATCCCCATGCTCCGATTTTGTCAAGAGATCTTGTCTATTTCACCTTCCTAAGGGAAATCTACATATGTTTCTCTTAGTATTCACCTCGTTACTTAGCTTTTCTAAGGTAGTAGAATATATACTAGTTATCCTTTGCTTTATACTAGTATCCATTTATGAGTGAGTACAAACCATGCTCATCTTTCTGAACCTGGGTTACCTCACTCAAGATGTTATTTTTTCTAGTTCCATCCATTTTCATTTATATTTCAAGATGTTAAGATGTTATTTTTTCCCACAGATAGGTAACCTATTGTGTAAATGCACCACATTTTCTTTATTCATCCTTTGGTTGTAGGGCATCTAGGTTTCCATATTCTGGTTATTACAAGTAATGCTTCTATGAAGATAGTTGAACAAGTGTTCTTGTTATATGATTAAGTATCCTTTAGGTAGATGACCAAGAGTAGTATTGTTGGGTCGTGAGGTAGGTTGATTTTCAATTCCCGAGAAATCGCTATACTGATTTCTGGTGTGGTTGTACAAGTTTGCATTCCCCCAGCAATGGAGGAGTATTCCCATTACTCCACATCCTCTCCAGCATAAGCTATCATTGGTGTTTTTGATCTTAGCCTTTCTGACTGATGTAAGATAGTATCTCAGAGTCATTTTGATTTACATTTCCTTGAAGGCCAAGGATTTTGAACGTCTCCTGAACCGTCTTTTGACCATTTGAGATTCTTCTTTTGAGAATTCTGTTCAGATCTGTACTTCATTTTTAACTGGATTACTTAGAATTTTGATGTTTAATTTCTTGAGTTATGTATATATTTTGGAGATCAATCCTTTGTCTGATATGTATTGGTAAAGATATTTTCCCATTCAGTAAGCTACCTTTTTGTCTTATTGACTGTTTCTGTTGCTTTATAGAAGCTTCTCAGATTCAGGAGGTCCCATTTATTTATTGTTGCTCTCAGTATCTGTGCTACTAGTGTTATATTTAGGAAGTGATCTCCTCCACTAACGCATTGAAGTCTACTTCCACCTTTCTCTTCTATAAGTTCAGTGTGCTTGAGTTTATATTGAGGTTTTTAATCCATTTAGACTTAAGTTTTATAGGCATAGAAAGGAATCTATTTGCATTTTTTACATGTTGACATCCAGTTATGCCAGCACAATTTGTTGAAGATGCTTTCTATTTTCGTTGTATAATTTTAGCTTATTTGTCAAAAATCAGGTGTTCATAGGTGTGAGGATTAACATCCAATTCTATTCCATTGATCAACCTGTATGTTTTTATTCCAATTTCAAGCCGTTTTCATTAACTCCATAATAGAGACTGATGTCAGGAAGGTGATGTCACTGGAAGTTCCTTTATTGTATAGTATGTTTCTGTCTATCCTGTTTTTTTTTTCTGTATGACGCTGAGTATTGTTTTTTCAAGGTCTGTGAAGAATTGTGCTGAGATTTTGATGGGGATTTCATTGAATCTATAGATTGCTTTTGGTAGGATTGCCATTTTAATTTTTTTGATCATACCTATCCAAGAGCATGGGGGATCTTTCCATTTTCTGGTATCTTCTTCAATTTCTTTCTTCAAAGACTTAACTTTGGAAATCAGTGTGCCGGTTTCTCAGGAAATTGGGAGTCAAACAGGTCTTTCACTAATTTGGTTAGTAGGTAGTCAACCTACCTCACGATCCAGCAATTCCACTCTTGGGAATATACCCAAGAGATGCCCAATCATACTACAAAAGCATTTG
>LOEQ01003991.1:174383-185127 GCA_001685075.1 Bramus lutescens
TTATAACCTAATGTAGACTCTGTGTGATTTTCTTTGGGACTTGCCAGCTGTGGGATACCTGGTCAGGACAGAAACCCCAACAAGATGGCCCTCATGCTACAGAGACTTATCTGATTCACTACAATGGTTCCATTATACTAAACCTGATATTTTACTTATGTCTCAGTCTCTCTTCCTCTCTTTCTCTCATTCTCTTTTTCCTTCTCCTTCTTCTCTTCCTCCCTCTCCTTCTTCTCTCTTCTTCTCCTCCCTCTCCCTTAATTTTCCCATAATATAGTATTCTCTTAATTAAAAAGTATTTTTTAGGAGGAAATATGGCCTTATGGAGGATGTATGCTACTCTGGGTTGGCTTTGAGGTTTCAAATGCTCAAGTCAGGTACAGTGTGTTACTCTCTTTTCCTGCTGTCTGTAAATCTAGGTATAGAACCCTCAGATCCTTCTCTAGCACCATGTCTACCTGTGTGCCATCATACTTTTGACCATAATCATTATGGAATACACTTCTGAACTTTAGGACAGGTGCTATTAAATGCTTTTCTTTATAAGCTTTTTTATGGTTGTGGTGTCTTTTCACATCAATAGAACATTGGCTAAGACAGAGGTTGGTACCAGGAAATGTGATATTGTTGTGATAGGTTTGACCATGCTTTTGTTTGGAGGAATGTGGACTTCAGGACTTTGAATTGATAAGCAGTTGAATGCTCTAAGTGGGGCTTAATGGGCCATACTAATAAAACATGGAAGATGGTAGTGGTGAGAGTTATTTAAAATGTAAAATCCAAACATTAGCATTTTCGGAGGATAGAATATTATAATGTGGCCTAGAGACCATTCCTGTAATATTTTGGGGAAGAATATAGCTATTTTCTGCCCATGTCAAAAAAGTTTGCCTAAGGCTAAATTGTAGGATTATGGATTAATAGCTTCAGCAGAGGAGATATCCAGACATCACTGTTGCATGATTTACTGTCTTGCTTGGTTATTAGTGGCCACACATATGAAGAAATAATGAAAGGAGCAAGATGAACAAGGCAAAGTTTAAATTGCACAGTTTGAGGAGAAAAGGGGCACAAGGAAGCATAATGGAGCTATGTCCTGTGTTCAAGGACATTAATATGTGAAAGGAAGGGTGATGCTAAATGAAATAAAGGGAGTGGTGTCCCCAGGGTAGCACCCTGCCCAGATCAGTTTCCAGTTTATAAAAAAGAATTAAAGAAAAACTTAGATCCAGGCTTGGTAACTCTTTAATCCTAGCACTCAGGAAGCAGATGCAGGTGAATCTGAGTTCAAGGCAGACTAATCTACAGAGCAAGTCCAGGATAGCCACCACTTAGGCAGCAAAAGAAACAGAAAGCTGGTGAAGTGTAGTTGAACAAGGGGCCCATGTTCCTCCTCCAGAAACCAGAAAACTCAGGCAATGTTGCAATGTGATTCCGGCTATAGAGTTAAGGATACAAGATACAAGAAAGAGGTGAGGGATCTCCCTCCCTAACTAGTAGGATTCACTGAAGTCGGGAATATATGAGGGATGTACCTGTATGGAGGCTTAGGAGGCCATTGGGTGAAGCTGTGATGGTGAAGCGTGGATGGTCTTGGAAACCTCAAGATGTTGGATATGCCAGAGTCATGAGATAGTAAACTGAAGATAGTTCTAACAAGGATTGTTACCAGCCCAAGAGAAAGAAATATGTTGCAGCTAAGGAAGATAAGTTCTAGCTCTGCATCTACATATCTGATGTCAAAGTGTTCTTCAGAACTCCAAATCCCTTTAGATTTCTTGACTGTGCCATTATATGTTGTAAATGTGTAATCTGTTCTTCCATTTATATTTACAGTTAAGAGATTGCATGAGTCTCAGAAAAGACTTTGAATATTTAAATTTTAAACAGTTTTGTTAATGTGATAGACTATGGGGAAAATTTGAAGTTGTACTAAATGTACATTGTGCTTTGCTATGGCATCAGCAATCGGAATGTGGGGATTTGAATGAGTCTGGGCACATAAGGTCATTGTGAGTGTCATTATTAGGAGGTATGGTCCTATAGGAGCAGGTGAGGCCTTGTTGGAGGAAGTGTGTCTCTCAGGGCAGCCTTTGAGCTTCCAAATGCTCAAGCCAGGCCCATGTCACTCTCTCTTCCTACTACCTGTCAATCTACAAGTAGAACTTTGAGCTCCTACTTCAGCACTACGTCTGGTTTCCTGCCATGACAATGGACTAAATATCTGAATCTCTAAGCAAGTCCCAATTAAATAATTTCCTTTATAAGAGCTACCCTGGTCATGGTACCTCTTCTTAGCAATAAAACCCTAACTAACACAATTTCCAACACAGGCGTCATAGAGATCTTAACATATAATCTCAATTGAGCCATTTCTTCATTGGAAGTGATGGGTTTTCATTAAACTTATAGAAAACCTAAGTACTTATTATGTGTAATGTTTGAGAATCTTAATGATACAGCTGCTGCCAAGTCTCCCACTCTTATTCCAGCTCCCATTCATCTTTCACAACTCATTCTAAATATGAATAGAGCAAAAACTGAGAGAGCAAAGGTTGTCAGGTCGAATGAAAAACAAGTATTTAATTTCTGTAGGTATATTTATACACATATTTGCATATATTGCAGGTATTTTAGGTAGATAGTTCATACTATAATTCCATATGGCTATTTAGAAATCCTTACTGTTATTTTACTATACCCCATCCTTCTGTATTTATTGGACTCTCCCTTCCTAAATAGACTCTCTCATTTTTTCATTACTCCATCAGTTTAATTATATCTCAAAAATTTTCCTCTCTATTGTTCCCCCACTGTCAAATCCCAAATGGTCCCATTTTACTTAGCTGATTTCTATGCCTACTGCAGGATATATACTCATATCTACCCTTTTGAAACTATGAGTCACATAAGAGAAAAACATACTATGTTTGTCTTTTTGGGTTTGGGTCACCATACTGAACTAAATCTTTTCGAGTTCCATAATTAATCTGGAAAGTTCATAATTTTATTTTCTTTACAGCTGAGTAATTTCTATATAATTATACACTATTTTATTTTCTTATATTTCTTTTTATTTTTTAAAAGAAAATAAAATTTTTTTATTCCACATACAAATCCAAGTTCACACTCCCTCTCTTCTCATTCCTTCCACATATCCTCTTAACTCAACCCCATTCAGTCCTCAGAAAGAATAAGGCACATTGCTTTGGGGAAGGTCCAAGCGCCTCCCTACTATATCTAGGCTGAGCATGGTATACATCCAAAGAGAATAGGTTCCCCCAAAACCAGAATATGCAGTAGGAATAAATCATGGTGCCACTGCCAGTGGCCCATCAGTCTGCTCAAGCCATGCAAATGTCAACCACAATCAGAGGGACTAGTTTAATCCTATGTTTGTTTCTTCCCAGTATGGGTAATTTGTGAGCTCCCATTAGCTCAGATAGACTGTTTCAGAGGGTGTACCTATCATAGTCTTGACATCTTTGTTCATATTCTCATTCTTCCAACTCTTCAGTTGGACATTGGGACTCAGTCCAGCGCTCCGATGCAGGTCTCTGCCTCTGTTTCCATCAACACTATTTTCTTTTCTTTTCTTTTCTTTTCTTCAAAACAACACTTCTCTATGTGCAGCTCTGGTTTTACTGAAGTTCATTCTGTAGACCAGGCTGGCCCCTAACTCACAAAGATCTGTCTGTCTTTGCATCCTGAGTGCTGGAATTAAAGGAATGCGCCACTACCAGCTGGTCCCTATTTTCAATATACATTCATGAGTTGAATAATATTTAACTATTATTCATATATACTCTATTCAAATAGCTAAGACATGAATAATAGTTAAGTATATGTGAAGTAAGCGATCAAGACCTTGGTGGAAATGCTTAAGAGCAGTATAGCTGGGTCATCTGGAAGATGTCGATTGGTTTTCTTTGTTCATAATTCCACACAAGGAATATAATATAATAACAGAAGTCCCATAATTCTACCAACAGTGAGCAAGAGCTCTTTACCTCACATCCTTCTAGCATTGGTTATTATTGTTTTGTTGATCTTTAACATCTGACTTGAATAAGATAAAATCTCAATGGGGTACTAGTTTCTAGGAATTATGAACCTCAAAAAGAAAAAAAAAGATATTCTTTTGCTTTTTGTTCCCCTTTTCTTAAAAACTCTCTATTCTGATTTCATGCCTTTTTTATTTTTCAAATGGTCCATTTATTTTATTTTGTTGTGTTTGTGATTTGACACCTTGCTGAGTTTTATTTTTTTAATTTCTACATATAGATTTGGATATTAATCCATGGCAGATATGTAGCTGGCAAAATCTCTTTTTCATTCTGTGGGTTTCCTCATCGCCTGGTTTACTGTTTCTTTAGCTATGCAGAATAATTTTAGTTTTATCAAGGCCCAATTGCCAGTTGTTGACCTTAATTATGGGGCAAATGGAGGCTGTCTTAGTTAAGCTTTACTATTGTGAAGAGATACCATGACCATGGTAACTATATAAAGAACTCACTTACAGTTTCACAGCTTTATTTCCTCATGGCCATGAAGGGGAGCATGCCAGTGTGCAGACAGACATGGTGTTGTAGCTGAGACATGACATCTTTCAGGCCACAGGAAGTCTACTGACTTTCACACTGCAGGAAGCTTGAGAAAAAGAGACCCTCAACCCTCCCTTACAGTGACACACTGCCTCCAACAAGGCCACACCTCCTCATAGTGCCACTCCCCTTGGGGGACATTTTCTTCGAAATGACCACAGAGTCCTGTTCAGGAAGTTTTTTCCTATATTCACATCATGTAAGATCAGTGTATTCTTCTAGTATTTTCATTTTTTATTATTTTATTACTTTAAAATAATAGCAATCAAAATTCCCACTCCCTGCTTACAGCCTCCCATCCCTCTCCCCTCCAATCCTAAGAGAGGACAAGACACCGTGCCCTGTAGCATGTCCAAGGCCTTCCCTTCTACATCTAGGTTGAGCAAGGTATACATCCAAAGAGAATAGGATCCCGAAAAAGCCAGTACATGCAGTAGAGAAAAATTCCAGTGCCATTGTCAGTGGCACCTCACTCTGCCCTGTCAACCACATTCAGAAGGACTAGTTTGATCTTATGATCATTCATTCCCAATCCAGTTGGTGTGGCTGAACTCCCATTAGCTCAGTCACATTGTCTCAGTGGGTGAACTACTCACGGTCTTGACTTTCTTGCTCATACTCTCATGCCTTCTACTCTTCAACTGGATCTTGGGAGCTCAGTCCAGTGGCCAAACTGGGTGTTTGCCTCTGTTCCCCTCTGTTGTTGGATGAAGGTTCTGTGGTGATATTTAAGATAATCATCAGTCTTACTACAGGGCAAGGCCAGTTCAGACACGCTCTTCTCTATTGCTTAGGGTCTTAGCTGGGATCATCCTTGTGGATTCCTGGGAATTTTCCTAAGGCCAGGTTTTTTGCTAACACCATTATGGCTCCCTTAATCAAGATCTCTTTCCTTGCTCTCATCTCTGTCCTTCCTCCATCTCAACTCTCCCATTCCCTCAAGTTCTCCTCAACCCTTCCCTTATTTCTACCCCAGCCCCCATGCTCCCAATCTTGTCAGGTGATCTTGTCTTTTTCCAAATCCCAGGTGGGTCTATATGTGTTTTTCTTTGGGTTCATGTTATTACTTATCTTCTCTAGGATTATGACCTTTAGACTCTGTGTTCTTGGTTTATGGTTAGTATCCACTTATGAGTGAGTACATACCATGTTCATTATTTTGAGTCTGGGTTACCTCCCTCAGGATGGTGTTTTTTTTTAATTCCATCCATTTGTATGCAATATTCAAGATGTCATTTTTTTAACCGCTGAATGGTATTTTAATGTGTAAATGTGCCACACTTTCTTCATCCATTCTTCAGTTGATAGGCATCTAGGTTGTTTCCAGGTTCTGGCTATTACAAATAATGCTGCTATGAACATAGTTGAACAAATGCTTTTGTAGTATGATTGGGCATCTCTTAGGTATATTCCAAAGAGTGGTACTGCTAGATTCTGAGGTAGGTTGATTCCCAATTTTCTGAGAAACTTCCATATTGATTTTCAAAGTGGGTTCACATTTTCGCATTCCCATGACAGTGGATGAGTGTCCCCCTTATTCCACATCCTCTTTAACATATGCTGTCATTGGTATTTTTGATCTTAACCATTCTGACAGTATAAGATGATATCTCAGAGTTGTTTTGATTTGCATTTCCCTGATAGGTAAGGAAGTTGAACATGTCCTTAAGTAACTTTGGTCATTTGAAATTCTTCTGTAGAGAATTCTCTGTTTAGTTCTACCATTTTTAATTGGGTTATTTGGAATTTTAATGTCTAATTTCTTGAGTTCTTTATATATTTTGGAGATCAGTACTTTGTCTGATGTAGAGTTGGTGAAGATCTTCTCCCATTTAGTAGGGCTGCCTTTTTTGTCTTATTGACTGTGTCTTTTGTTTTATATAAGCTTCTCAGTTTCAGGAGTTCCCATTTATTCATTGTTGCTCTCAGTGTCTGTGATACTGGATTAACTAAAAAAATCAGTAGCCCTCCTATACAAAAAAGATAAAGAAGCTGAGAGGGATATCAGAGAAACAACACCTTTCACAATAGCCACAAATAACTTAAAATATCTTGGGGTAACACTACCAAGGAAATGAAAGACTTATCTGAAAGGCACTTTAAGTCTTTGAAGAAAGAAATTGAAGAAGACAACAGAACATGGAAAGATCCTCCATGCTTTTGGATAGGAATGATCAACATAGTAAAAATGGCAATCCTAGATTCTATAGCAATCTCTAGATTCAATGCAATTTCCATCAAAATCACAACACAATTCTTCACAGACCTTGAAAGAGCAATAATTAACTTCATATGGAAAAACAAAAAAAAACAGGATAGCCAAAACAATCTTATACAATAAAGGAACTTCCGAAGGTATTAAAATTCCTGGCATTAAGCTTTATTACAGTGCTACAGTAATCAAAACAGCTTGGTATTGGCATAAAAACAGAGACATTGACCAATGGAATCAAATTGAAGACCTGGATATCAATCCACACACCTAGGAACACCTGACTTTTGACAAAGGAGCTAAAATTACACAATGGAGAAAAGAAAGCATCTTCAACAAATGGTGCTGGCTTAACTAAATGTCAATCTGTAGAAGAATAAAAATAGATCCATATCTATTGCAATACCTAAAACTCAAGTCCAAATTGATGAAAGACCTCAATATAAATCCATCCACACTAAACCTGACAGAAGAAAAAGTGGGAAGCAGCCTTCAATGCATGGGCACAGGAGACCACTTCCTCAAGTACTTTCAATTTGAGACTTCACATTGAGAGTTTTGACAAATTTGGAGTTGGTTATTGTGAAAAGTGATAGATATCCTGTGGATATTAAGTACCATTTGCTGAGAATTATTTCTTTTCAGTAATATTCACTTTTGGCATATTTGTCATATATTAAGTTGTTGACTGTGTGTTATGGAAAGTATAATCAGGGAGGCTCAGTGGTCTGTACCCTGATGAAGCACATACAGGATCTGTCAGGGTTAGGATTTGGTGTCATAGTTGATTTATTTTGAACACTAAATCAGTAACATTCTGTTTTACCCACTAGTAGACAATATGTTTGCACAAGAAACTGATGACATTGATGTGAGTTGTGGGCTAGTTATATGGGTACCAAGAAGTAATTGTGGAGTACCATGTAAATAGGAATAGAATAAAACTTCTGATTGTACTATCTCCACAAGAATAAAGGAAAATCAAAAGTTCCTAGAATGTAGGAAATGTTTAGCCAATTTCAGAAAAAGGCAAGAAAAAAAAAAAACAACCATAAGTAGAGAAAGCGGAGCATTGCTCATCCAGATGTCAAAAAGATAGTGACTAGAAAGAAACAAAAAGTATTTCTCTCTAGTCTCGCCCTCAGTTCTTCAATTGCCATCTCTGTGTATTCACAAGGAACCAGAAGTCAGAGAATACGGGTGCCCTACTGATATAGAGCAAATACTTCAACTTTCTAACCCACAGAGACTCTTGGAAAAGCAAGAAAAAAAGGAAGAAAGAACCTGGATGAGAAAACAGACAGTGGGTTGTAATTGTGAGAGCTATGTCAGAGGATAAAAGTTCAGTCTGATCTTGCTTTAATAAGTAAAGTTCATAGTTTTTAGTGCTTGTTATCAAATCATCTCCATTAGAGCCCTCTCAGTTATTTCTTTGATTGCTCACATTCCCAGTTTACCACTTCAAATTCTCCAACCTTCATGTCCTCACCAGAAAACAGATCATGCCTCTTTTTTCTCTGATAAAAAGTAATGTACCTAATTCTCAGCAAACATATTGAATTTCAATTCTATTTTCGATGGTGGAGTGTACTAGAACAGAGGCTGACTGTTAGTATTTTTTGATGAAATTTATAAACCATTGATGTGGCATGTATGTGAGTTTCTTTTTTTGACTGATGAATAAATCTGTTTGGGCCAATGGCTTAGCAGACTAAATCCAGGCAGGAAATCGTAACAGAGATAGGGAAAGAATAGGTGCAATCAAAGAGATGCCATGTAGCTGCCAAAGGAGACAGTTGTGGGAATCTAACTGGTAGGTCACAGCCTAGTGGTAATACACAGATTAGTAAAAATAGGTTAATAGGCCAAACAGTGCCTGCAAACCATCAAAAAACTGATTGGAAATATTAAGATAGCATAGTAATAATGGATGAAACTTGAATTAAATTGTAATAATCAAATTTATAACTCATTTAATGTTACATGCTGTTACTTCTAAATATGATGTAGTTTACTACCTTACTATAAACTTTATTCTTAAACAGTTATAAACAATCTGAAATTTCATTTTTTATGTTTTATATATTTTTATTGTTTTATCCCAATGGGAGTGTAAGAGGAGGATAATTAAAGATAAAGAATAAACTATAGCTATGTCAGAATTTATTTTTTCTATACTTTCTCCAATTCAATTAATGTAATGATATACTATAGATAGACTACAAATTAACATTTAGAAACAAAATATAACATTATTTCAATATAATTTACAAAATTAAAATAATACCAATATTGTTTTTCTTCATATCACTGCTATTACGAATACCTTTTGGATAATATAATTTAATCTGGCAAAAATATAGCTTCAATTCTATGTGCAACATAAGTTAAGACATTGTTACTCTCTTGCTATATAAAGTGATGTATACACATTAACAAGTTTATAAATAGAAGTTTTTTTCAAGTTTTCCTCCTAGGTAGAATGTGAGAGAAACAAACAAATTTATGTAGCAGCTTTTTAAAAAAAATAAACAAAAAATCATCATGATATGGTATAACATAGAAGTGCCATGGTTTAACAATGCTGTGTTTTCTAAGCTTAATGAAGAAGAAAACACAAGAACATCTGTTGGCTGATAATACATGTATCTATTCTTGGGAAAATCCACATTAGGCAAGCAGGCATTATGAAAAGCATGAGATGCTGTCTGAACAACCAAAGCTGCTATAGTCTTACTGTGTGATTTACAAGGAGCAACTTGGTAGAAAAGCAATTAAAGAATAACATACCGAATGAAGATAATTAAAAATGCTTAACTTAAATATCATTGCAGTACATTTTGTATGGGGTGTAATATTTGTGTCTTTACAAATCTCTTATATATTATCCCATATAAACTTTTACTGGACTACACATACACACACTTAGCAGAGTGATTAACTAAAAAAAAGACCAGATAATTTTATTTATATGATTAAAAAAATTATAAGCAAGCATTTTAGTTCTTTAGAATTAATTATAGTCTGATATACTCAGTGAAAAAAAATTAAAAAGTGAAGAAAATAGTGAAAAATAAAAAAGGAATGAATGAAGGGAGAAAGGAAGAGAGAAGGAAAGAAGGAAGGAGAAAAGGAAAAATAGGGAAGAATGATGGCAAAACACACTCATGAATTCCAACATGTGAAATTCAACTTTTCTTACACTTCTTTTTCTTTTTTTTTCCTAAATATAATAAGAGGGAACTCAATTTATCAAAAGTAAATAAATTTACACTGGGAAGTGAATCTGCATCTTAAAACTGATGATGAGAACTTGGTGATTTAGTTTGGTTCAATGTACTGGCATCCACATATCTAAATAACTAGTTCCAAAGAGATTAGTTTTGCAGAATAAAAACATTACTTCAAATACGTGTGTTCTGACTAGATTTGTGTATGATTATAAATAGCTCCTTTGGATGCTACTTGTTTCCTCTTTTGTACTTGTTTTTTTTTTTTGAATCTTAACTTTGCTTCCAGTAAGTAACTAAAAGGCAAAGAGAGTGAAGAAAAGCCAGACTAACCATATTCATTTCCAATGAATTTTCTTCATGGACAGAATGGGAAACAGAGTGACCAAGCTGTCTATGTTGGGTTGCTGAAATGTCACATGTCTTGATGTTGTGCTGCTTTGGTACATTTTTAGTCAATAAAGCACTTTATTCTTTCCTTTTCTAATAAATCATGTGTTTTCTGAGTTAAATGCAAGGTATTTATTCCAGAAGCTCTTCATCTTCTTTCTTAAATAAAACAATATTTGGTGAAAAAAAATAATAGCTAAAGAAGAAGGTATGTTTACCTAAAAGACTAAAGAAAGATTATTTAAAAGATTCACATTGTTTTTCCATATAAAGTTGATTATTGTTCTCTCAAGGTCTGTGAAGAATTT
>LOEQ01003991.1:192243-208868 GCA_001685075.1 Bramus lutescens
CCCACATTGGAGCACTGGACTGAGCTCCCAGGGTCCATATGAGGAGCAGAAGGATGGAGATCATGAGCAAGGAAGTCATGACCGTGAGGGGTGCGCCCACCCACTGAGACCATGGCGCTGATCTAATGGGAGCTCACCAAGGCCAGCTGGACTGGGACTGATGGAGCATGTGATCAATCCGCACTCTCTAAATGTGGCTGACAAGGAGAGCTGACTGAAAGGCCTAGAACAATGGAACTGGCTTTTGATTCTACTGCATGGACTGGCTGTGTGGGAGCCTAGTTTGTTTGGATGCTCACCTTCTTAGACCTGGATGGAGGGGGGAGGACCTTGGACTTCCCACAGAGCAGTGAACCTTGACTGCTCTTTGGACTGGAAAGGGAGGGGGGAAGGGAAATGGGGGAGGGGGAGGAAAATTGGAGGAGAGGAGGAGGTGGGAATTTTTAATAATAATAAAATGTAAAAAAAAAATTACATTATTGTCCTGGGGTTAAATCCTGGTTCCACTCCCAGTGGCCTGAAAAACTAACCAAGTCACACAACTGTTACCCACATTCATAGTACCTAGTTCAGTCTGATGCAGGTTCCCCAGTTGCCGGTCCAAAGTCAGTGAATTCCTCCAAGCTCTGGTCAGCTGTATGTGTTTCCCCATCACGATCTTGATTCCTTTTCTCATATTATGGTTCCTCCTTCTTTTTGACTGAACTTGGGAGATCAGACCAGTGCTTAGCTATGGATCTCTGCATCTGCTTCCACCAGTTACTGGATGAAGGTTCTATGGTGACAATTAGGGCAGCCATTAATCACTGGCAGTGGGGCCATGATTTTTCTTGGGTGAAGAAACCAGCTTTTTGGAGCCCATTCCCTATGGAGGGATACCTTGCTCAGCATAGACACAGGGGAAGGCCCTTGGTCTTGCCTCAAAGTTATGTGTCAGACTTTGTTTACTCCCCAAGGGAGGTCTTACCCTCTCTGAGGAGTGGATGGAGGGTAGGTTGGGGGGAAGTTGGGGGGAGCAGGAGAAGGGGAGGGAGGGAGAACTGTAATTGGTATTAAAAATGAAAATAGAGTGTTCTTAAATAAAAAAGAAAATTGAAAATAGACAAAAACTTACATTATTATTAAGGAAATGCCATTACTCACTGAGCCATCTTGTAGATTTGGAAGTGCTTTCTTTTTAATTCTTAGGATTGAGTCAAGGACTTTTCATATGTTAAGCAAATGCCTTACTGCTGATTTATGTCCAGCAAGTGCCTTACTGCTGAATTGTGTCCTTAACAAAGAAATACAACTTTTAGATATGTTAATTGAAGTATAATATACAAAAATATTAGCACTTAAAACATGAAATTCTTTATTTTGAAAGTAGTATGCTCACAAAAATTTGCAGTCACTTCCACTTGCACAGTTTAAAATATTTTTATCATGTCACAAGTATACTACACCTTCTAAACTGTCATTGACCTTCTAATCTCACATCTCTAAATTCATCACTAGGAAAGTATGTAAACACTTTTTTTTTGACTCTAGATATTGTCAATCTGGAAATTTCTTAGAAGGTGTATTGTACAGCACATGGTGTTCTTAGCAGCTTTTCCATTCTCTGTGATATTCTCAAGGTTCATCCATGTTACAAGATATCATGATAATTAATTGGCGTTTATGCTAGAATGATAAACAGTTTTGTTTATGCTATATTTTATTTAATAATTTTATTTGTTTGGGCACACATTTCCATTATTCAGTTATTAGGAATAATGCTAACAATTTCCACATGCAAGTACTTGTCTAGACATATGCTTTCAGTTTTTTTGAAAGATTTCTCAGAATGGAACTGCTAGATTTTATGCTAACTCTATTCAAATGAATTGCAAACTTTGATAATAATTTGCAATGTGGCTGTACCACCATACTATGCCACCAACATTGGTTTGATTTCTTCACACCCTTTCCAAATATGGCAGCACACTAATATATGGCATATATTATTAGTATCCAATTATGAATTTCATGGCTAGGACAATAATACATCACTTTTAATTTCATGACAAACAAGGTCATAATGAATTTTGAATGCGTTCTTTATAAAATTTGTATATGTGGTAGTATAGAACTACTTCTCTCCCTATTTACCTCAAAGTCCTCATTAATCAGTGTATCTATGTATGCATGTACCTGCCTATTCACCTACCTAACATTGTCAATGTGTAATTGGTTTCCCCCTTTTGTTTTAGTAGTTTCTCTGGAATTTATTGAATTATATACTCCTCTAAAATCACCCACAAGCCTCTTTTTATTTTCTTCTCATGCATCTACTCCTGTCTTTGACTTCAAAATGTTTCCACAGATTTGTCTTTCCCCGAATATCCAGTTGGGATCATGTAGTATGTAATGATTTCTGATCAATTGCTTGCAATTAGTAACAATACTTTAAAGTTCTTATTTGTCTTTTCATTGGCGAATAGCTTATTTGAGACATTGAAGATATCTCATGGATATTTCTATGGATATACTATAGTTTATGAATTTGTTGAGAATATGTCAGCATGTGATTAAAACGATGGTTAAGCAGTTAAGAGCCATAGGTGCTCTTCCAGACAAACCCAGCTTCTTTCCAAGCATGTACATGTGCCTAACAATCTGTATCTCCAGTTTCAGGTAACTTTTTGCTAGCCTATGGCCGCTGAAGGCAAAGTGTACAGGTGGTGCACATGCATTTATGCAGACAAAACATGCATGAACACAAAATAAAAATACATATTCCTCTGAAAAAATCTATTGATGGTTTCTAGATTTTTCAAATAAAAATCATTTATTATCATGTAACTAACAGAATTTTTGTGACTGTAAGTTGTTTTCAGCCTATTCTCATAAAGGACTCTCTAGCCAGTACACAGGGCTGAAAGAGGCAGGCTATGTCCTCATCATAAGACTCAACATAGCTCTGATGGTTGACTGGTGAACACCTTTCCATTGCTTGATTTGGCCTTGAAACCTAGCATTTGTCCAACTTAGTATGGAGAACATATTCCAAGTTCCTTGTCCAAACATCTGAAAGTATCAGATGGTAGCTGAAAAGCAGAAGACCTAGGATAGACACTGTAGCCCTAAATACTAGATAAATAAAAGAAACTGAAATCCTATTCTTGCTACTAATTAGTCCCATCCTAATACTACATACATTCCACTTAAAAAGGGAAAGGTGACTTGAATTAAAAGTGAGAGAGAAGGAAACATATTCAACCATCAAATTAACTTCAAATGCATTAATACCAATAGAAAAATAAAAGCAAGCAAAAATTAGCCTTTCTCCTTAAAATAATACAAGTCCTGCAATGATGTCTTGTAGAAAATGGCATGGAAAGCTCTCAGACAAATAATTTTAAAAAAGCATAACTACTGACAAATAACTCAAAGAAGTCAAAGACAAAATAGAAAAGAAAAAAGAATGAAATAAGGAAATCAATTCAAAACTTGAAAATCAAGTTTGAATTTTTAAAGAAAACCCATTTTTAAAATTTCATTGGGAATGAAAACTTAAACCAATTAAAATAGACACATATAAAATACAGTCATTATAACTCATTCTAAGGGAATAGAAAGATTGTAAAATCCCAAGAACCAAGAAGTCTGCAATAAGATTATCTTCTAAAAATGACCGGGAAACTATGCCCAATGAAATATTAACAATACCTAGTAAGACATCAACAAAAACAGTATCAGTTAACATGCCTTCACAGATGGGAGACAGCATGACCTCAGCCCTATATAAAGAACTCTAAGCAATTAAAAACTTTTGAGAAAAGGAGAATTAGTCTTCCCTAGTTATAAGCTCCCTAAATGGTTATCTAGTTTCAAGTAGTTAGTCCTAAAACATATATATCCAAGCATGTGTAGACATAAGACACAACAGGGTTCATCTGTATAATTATTTGTATATATAAGAACTATAACTAAAGAAAAAAGAAGCCTTTAGCATGAGATAGAGCAGAAGAGGGGTAAAGGAGGAGATATGGGAGGGGGAAAAGATGTAAAGATGCTTTAATTGATACCCCCCAAAATAAATATATAATAAAAACTCTGGCAGAAATATTCACAAACAGAATAAATAATAGAGAAAACATGGAGCTAGGGAAAAAAGATGTGTAGAAGAATTAGATCTGTTGAAGGAGCTGCTCATTAGTTCCCATCTTCCCAGCCACTTAGCCCTGAAATAATCACACAGAAACTGTATTAATTAAACCATTTTAGGCCCGTTAGCTGTTCCTTCTTATTGGACAACTCTTACATATTACATATTATTTTAACCCATTTCTGGTAATCCGTGTATTGCCACATGGCTGTTGCTTACTGGGTAAAGTTCCCAGTGTCTGTCTCTTGTGGCAGCTCCATGGCTTCTCTCTGACTCTGTCTCCCTTCTCCCAGCATTTAGTTCAGTTTTCCCCACCTATCTAAATTCTGCCCTGCTATAGGTACAAAGCAGTCTTTATTAACCAATGGTATTCACAGCATACAGAGGAGAATCATATATCATAGATCATTCAATAAAATTAGTGAACAGTTTAAAAGTACATGAATAGAACATGGAGAATTTGGGAATAATATGAAAGCCACTAGCTCCTAAATTATGGCTGTAGAAAAATTGATATGGATAGTCAGGTAGATTTTAGGAATATCTTCAATAAAAACTTAAAAGAAATTGTCCAAACCTAGAGAAAGTGATGCCCATTTAGGTACAAGAATCCTACACTATAACAAAGAGATAAGGTGATGTGTTGTGTGGCACAAATCTTAGGAGGATATGAAATGCCTACTTGTTACAAATAAGACAAAATTAAATCAAATACTGATACCATCACAATTCAACTTTGTGAATCAAAGAATATAAATAGAGTTACTGATAGAAATTTAGACAGATATGACTCGTAGATGATTGAGTCATAAGATCCTACTCCAACATGGTGAGAACTCAGAAAAACTGGAAACCTGAGGCCATGGCACAACTCACAGGTCTATTAATAGGCTGGAGACTGTCAAGATGCTTGGTGTTCTGAGCAACCTTCTGATTGTTTAGCTGATGTCTGCTTCTTACAGACCACTAGCTTTATAGTTTTGGGGGGGTGGGAGGGAAAGGCCTTAGTGTATCTGGTTCCTTCAAGTGACTTTTGGTTCAGATGTTTACTTCCTGACCTTTAAGATCTTTCCTGCAGGATGGAATATTCCACCTCTTTTAATAACATTCTGTTGTGCTTTCTAACACTTTGACATAAAGAGTTTACTTCCAAGAAGAAAGATTTTAATTTTAAGGAAATTGCTTTGCAATAATCATAAAGAAATTCTCTATGACATATTAACACAAAACTTTAAAGGCACAGAATAAAGAAAGGGCATTGAACTGCAAGAGACAAAGGTCAAATTTCCAACAAAGGCATCCCTATTAGAATAGCACAGGATGACAGGACAGAAAGCTTTAAAGCCAAAGGGACCCAAAAAGAGATATATACAAGTCCTAAAGGCCACTTTTATGTCACTGGATTTTTTGAAGTATAGTTTTGTCAGAGCTTTTTCTTATCAAACTTGCTTTTGACAGCTATTTCTTTCACTATATAAATTTAACTTTTTTGGTCACCAAATTTCCAAAACCACTTCACTGTCCTTTTAATTTTTATTTTCATATAGATAAGTTTTAGAGGAATATTCTTTCAAATTTTGATTCTCATCTTTTATCTGTTAACTATGTTTCATTGTTTGTTTGTTTCTGTTAACTTTTACCAAGCTAGAGATGTTTCAGTCTTTCTGTTTTCTAATAGTCTGTCATTGCATGTTTCACCACTCTTCCTCAAATGAGATTCAATGATGCCTCTATACAGGTATCAATCTGTTTGTCTCTTGAGTGTTTGAAAATCTTTCTAATTTTAATTCAATTGTTTTCCTCTCTTTTTAGACTTAATGCTCATTGTCCTATCATTGCACTTACTGGAAACTGCTTCTATAAAGTTCACTATACTGCCCTTTCCACTAAGTTTAATGTTTCTATTATTATGCTTCCACCTATATATTTACACTCTTTTTATTTATGTCAAGGAAATTTTTGGATTGATCAAATTTATTTGTATAATAAAATTATGTATCTATTGCTTCATCTCTACTCATCTATCTTTCTATGTAATAAAATATGAAGTATAAAACATATGTAATATAATATATAACATATTCATTCTAAGGAAATTTCTGCCTTCATTCTTCCACTGCTATTAATTTCTTGTTCAAAGTATCATTCTTCTAACATTTAATTTTGAAGTATGGTTAGGTTCTTTTTTCTTGTATCTTTAGCGTTTTGTCTATCAAGACAAGCAAATGGCTCTCACAAAGATTTTATTTTAACCTGCAGTGGTTTTCTTGGTTTGTAGTCTATTGATTTTCACATAGCTTATTGGCGATAGTTCTAATTACAGTTTAAAGTTAAAACTTTGTTTTGGTCTTATTTCATTCTTATTTTTTGGTGGCCAATGAAATTTTATTACTTCAGAATGTAGAGGACAAATATTTAGTAACATAAAATGCTCTTTTAAAACATTAAGTATGTGATCTACTTATTGCCTAAACTATGTTAGTAGAAATGAGATTTTATGGAAAAATATGCAAAGACAAATCTGATATCTAAAGAAGTGAATCAATTTTACATACATAGGAGACACAGAAAGTTGTTAATATGCCATAGTATCATAAATACTGTCAATGTTACTGAACAAAAAGAGGCAGTGGTAGAATACTATTTATTGGTCTTCCTAAATTTTATTGAGATATATGTCATAAAAATACTGAATATAAATGTATACATTGAATAATATTATACACACAGCAGACACACACACATTTTAGTCTGAAGTGCTGCAGAGGTCTACATTTAATAAATTATTTAGTTTTTAAAGAAAATATGACTTATCTGGCAGAATTTAAAGTTATTTGAAAGCAGTGTATCCTTCCCTTATGATTTCTCTTTTAAGTGGAATTGTTCATAACTGATTTCCTGTATCCATACTGCTATTGTGTTCTCCTTTAGAGACTTTCCCTCATGGATTTGATGAGTTTATAAATAAAGAAGGAGTGTCTTGGATATTATATAGAACAGCATTATCTTTAGTTGACATATAGGGAGGTTAGAACTCTTGAAAATATGAGGGTTACAAAACATTTCTAGACTTTGAGTTTATACTGTATCTAATTGACCCTTTTAAGAAATTTGTAGAAATTTCCATTATAAAGAAAAATGTAAGTCATTGTTCATACTTGAATAGTTATTCTTATAGGCAGAGTAATGTGGTAACTGTTATGACCACATCTTGTTTTTCTGAATTTGTTAATAACCTGCATGACAAAAGAATCCCAGACATGAGTAGATTAAGTAATTTATTGTAGGGAAATAGTGTATTTAAAACAAATTGAAAGAAAATGTGAAGTGAACTATTTATGGTTGAGGCAAGTTAGAATGAGAACCTATGTCGGCAGTGGTAGCAGTTGTAACACAATGATCTCAGGGATTCGGGAACATTCTCAAACTGACAAAAGGGAAAATATATTGCTCCGTGTTTTCTGAAACAAAGAGAAGTCTCACATTTCTCATCTTCTTCTTCCTTGTAAGATCTTTTTGTGTTTTTGACCTCCAGAGTATAAGAACCTAAATTTGTATGGGCTAAAGCCAACAACTTCCCGGGAATCTGCTATAACGCTGGAAGGAAGATAATGCGCTTTTCAATTTTGTGTTTTAATTGCTGTTAGTTTAAATAATTATAGTTTTGTAGATTAAATTCTCACATTAAATCTGGAAACTTTGTTTAAATTGACATATTACTTCTAATAACAGACATGTGTTATTGCTCTGATCACAGATTTATTTTTGTTTTCCTCTTACACTATTATGTTGAAGGGGGAAAATGTCCTATTGCTTTTCATCTTTTGTTACTTATGTAACTAGCTAACAGTGCAGTGTGATGTTGAAAGAATCAGAAGGTATGCGCATCTGTGGTTACTTACAGTCTCAGAAGAACGGGAGTCATTACGTTCGCTTAAACTAGAGAAAGTCATTCTTAGAACCCTCCTGGTTTTCCTCTGTGAGAGAAAATTTGAAGGGATTTTACTTACTCCATCTACTGTTCTATATTATTGAATCTGTAATTTTTCTTTAACTTTAATTCTTTTAGTATGACTTATTTTATTGCTTGATTTTCAGATGTGAATTAATTAATTCAGGAATAAATTCTGCTTGATTATGACATACTATTCATTGATGTGCACTGGATTAATTTTTATGATATTACTCACCTCCATGCTTCTAAGATGAGCTTCAATTACAGTAGACCTCCATGTTGTGAGTCTACCAGGCATAGAGTCTTATGTCACCTGAGTGCTAAAACATCTTCATTGTGCTGTACATTATAACCACATATCTTAAAAACCAAAAGAGACCACTGTTTGTCATTATGTCCCACATTATGAATGACTGATACAAGGAACCACAGTTAGAAAGCTGGGCCATAATGATAACTAATTAATGTGAGCTTGATAATTGAAATATTTCAGCATCATACGTATGTGATTCTAATTAACTTTGAACTTACTGATACTGTAGGAAGTGAGGGAAGGGTTAAAATGCCTTGGCAGCATCCAGTAATTATAGATATTGATTACTTTAAAACATCATTGAGCTGACAGGATAAGAAAAGCCCACTTGTCTCACAGTTTGGGCCTTTTATTTCTCACAAGATGGATGAGTTAATAAACAGGGAGCAAGCACTCCCATAAATTCAGCATCTGTAATATTTGTCACCTTCGGAATTACTAAAATGAAAGTAACATCCTTTATGTGAATTCACAGGAGAGGACTAGCCGACTTTCCTGTGAATCCATGTTTCACAGTGTGATTAATGCTATGTTGATGTTTAAAGAGGCAGCATCATTAGCAGAAAATGAGATGAGAAAGAAGCTTGCTTCCACATAGTGAGTACTAAATATGCTAAGTGTCTTCACACAGGTTTTATTTCTGCTTGGATCATAATTGTGTGTAAGTGTGTGAGTGTGTGTGTATGTGTGTGTGTGTGTGTCTGTGTATCCAGAAGTGATGTTTAGGATATAAGAAGTTGAACTGATACAGAGAAACACAAATACACACATACACATACACACACATGCACACAATTTCTTGAAATAGGATGTTCAACTAGGAAATAAATTCATTGATGAATTGTCAATATTTTATAGTTGCTTGGAGAAAGAAAGTCTATTTTATTTGTTGATGTGACCTCTGGCAGGCAAATCAAACTTTATTGCAAGTCCCACTCTAAGAATAGCATGACACTACAAAATTGAATTGATGGAAGAAAAGAAGAAAAGAAAAGGTATTAAAAATGAAGGAAAAGAAGGAGATATACGTAGGTAGAGAAGAAAAGTAGAGAGGGAGAGAAGTGGGATAGGAAGGAGGTTTGTGATAACTACGATCAAAATGCACTGTATGTAATTGTTAAAAGTTAATAAAATATTATCAAAAATTTAATTTTATGTGTCTCAAGTGTTAACTAGATGTCTCCAAGCCATCAAATTATAACTCCTCACCTGAAAGCTGGAGAGGAGATAGTAGCTGCTGATTGTCTAGATAAAGTCTAGTAGGTAGAGATTCTATATAACACCAAAGTTTATTTAAGAAATACTCAAGGAAACATCCAGTGTTCAACAGCACATTTCTTTTCCACCTCATAAATATCTCATGCTAATATATCTCTAAACTTTAGTTTATTGGACTGAACCATCACTGTTGATAGCTCTTGTTGTTTTTATATTTTATTTTTTATAAATAAATATTCTTTCCTTCTCATCCCTGGAATTGAGAATTGCCATATGCAAATACCAAGGGAGTATATTTTACTAAATTAATACATAAGTGAAGGCAGTTGAACTGTGTATATAAAATTTAAACAAACTTCATTTTTCCTTGTAGTAAATTACATTTTAACAGTGAAAGAAATAAGATACCAATCATAAAAGTGTGTTTTTCTAAGAGAGACAAATTAAGCTGATCAAACTAAATTTTTGTTCTGTAATATTTAACAAAGTGTTGACTCTTCTTGCTCCTCTGATATAGACCTAGGCTTTCCATTTCCAGCCAGAAGGGTGTGCATACAGATTTTTGGACTCACTGAATATGATGCTAGCTCTATTTGACTGTTCACTGCTAAAGTCTGTTCAGTAGTTAGCAAGAGTTGAGACAAATACAAATCATCATTAGGTCACGGAGAAGCTTGGGATGTTGTAAACATGGATTGGTAGGACTTTAGTACAGTATACCTTTCATTACATTCTGATTTGAGGTTTCACAATGGCTTTTTAATGAGGTGCCCAGAAGATAAGCATGTTCACTTAAGTAACTGTAGAAGTTCAATTAAACTATTTATCATATTTATCATAAATGTAACTGAATTTCAGTTATTATACTATCTATACTTGTGCAAGTGAGATACTGAAATTTTGTTTAAAGGAAGTATTTTTCCCACCCTAAGCTTACTTTTCTTATTTTCTGGAGGCTACACATATGCAGTAGAGATATAGTAAAAGGGTGAGACCCTCACCTTCCGTACATTTCTCTCATGTCTCTGCCATAGCTGGCACTTCCTGTTCTTTCATGCATCGCACTGAGAAAATAGCAAAATATGAGTGGGCACGAACAAGGGAGTTCTTTATGGCTAAAGGACGTTTGGGTTGTTTAATGTCCACTTTCTGTTTATTGTAATTACATTTGTTTTTAAGACAGAAAACAAAAACTGCGAACTCTATGAGGTTAAAATGTTACTTCAATGTAACTGGGAAAAGAACTATTCACAAAATCATAAAGACATAATTGTTCACTACTACTAACTATATGGACAAGCCTGTTAGAAATCTGGAAGAGGAAGTCAGTCAAGATTCTTCTAGCATGAATTGGGACAGGCTTCATGTGTCCCTACATCTGATTGAGGTGGTGTGGAGAGCTGATAGCTTCTGAAAAAGGAAAGTTTTTAAAGATGTCACTTCGAATAGTCAACCATGTTTGTCTAGTGGATAACCTCACACCCTCGTGTATATGGACATCACAAATTCGGGGTAACTGATCATTTACTGAAGTGGACATAAAGGTCTTGGGATTTGGAAGTTGAGGTGCATTTGGGAAGAATCTGTGAAGGAATGGAGATATTTATGATAAAAAGCATATGGCATGACTCATTAAAGATTCAACAAAATTTTTGAAGAATAAAGAGGAGGAATAGGAAGAGAAGAAGAAGGAGCAGTAGAAGAGAAAGAAATCAGTATTCTGGTGATTCCTAGATGTTCATGCTGTGTCTCATTTAGAAATGGAAAAAAACCCAGTTATTAGTCATGTTATAAGGAATTTTATTTTTCTGGTTATTGTGATAATCTCAGTAATTACTTAATATGTTCCTAGAACATACATGTTTATATGTAGAAAGAGGCTTATTTTGCTAAATAAAAAATTATGCACATGAGGGAATAATAAAGAGAAAATTTAAGAGAGTGTTTTTATGCTTGATGTTAGTTTTCCATGAGGAAGTAGTATTTTGTGTAGACAGTTGAAATTTTTATTCTTTCTCTGAAAATCCTGTTACTTCTGGAATATGATATTCTACCCATTGTCTGGCAGTTGGTCGACATTTATATCCTGCCTTTTATGTGGGAAGAATATTGCTATAACAGTCTGTACCAACATTCATCCCTCTATCTGGCAATAATGAGTACATTAGTACATGATGTTAACGCTTCCCTGAGCTCTCCAGTAGCAGAACCAAGAACACTAACACTAGTATCTGGCCCATGATAGTGCCTTAAGAGCATTTAACCTTTGGTAAAATATCATAGATGGGGACACCTGTTTTTTTTTTTTTTGATGAAAAAAGGCTAACTTTGTAGAGATGATTCAGAGTACCAAGAGCTCTTCCTAGAGACACCAATCTTCAGGGAATGCCTTCTACTCAAAGCATCATAAACATTTGTTTTTTAATGCTCTTTTAACTTCAATCTTCATGAACAACTTCATACAGCACACTGGCATTCTATTTTCCTATTAATAAATTAATAATTCTAAACTCATAACTGTAATTGGACTTATAAGTAAAATATTTATTTAAATTAACAATATATTCATGAAATTCAAGCATTGATGTGCTAGAAATAGCTTATTTTCTCTGTCATATATTAAATAAACTAACAGGTATTAAAATTTTAATAGCCATCTGTACCCCCTTAAATTATCTCATGCAACAGCATCAAAAAATTACGTTCTGATTTTGGAAACATGACCATGTCTTTCCTTCCAGCTATTGGATTTCATGGTTTCTAAAATTTTACATTGCATATGCATTTTTATTTGTATATTTTATAGATTCAGATTTTCATATTTATGAGCATAATTATGTATGGCATATGTAAAATTGGTGATTAATTTTTAGGTCTGAGTATGGTTTCCTCTGTAACAGTGTTTGGTAATAAAACCGTATCTGTTTCCTCTCCTATAAACTGGTATAAACCTGCTTTGCAGCACTTCACTTTCTTATAAATTAAGCCCAATGGGCATTTCTGCTTTAAGCCATGTCTTAGAGGAGTAAGATATAACGTTCCCCAAGTTTGTTAACCTTTCAGAAAACAACTTTCCTCACCAAGAGCTGCAAACTTATTCCATGCTCACAGTCTCTTCAGGGACTGACTGTCTCTAAACCACTTAACCCTATTAACCATTTTTTGTCTTTTTTGTTGTTTTCATTTACATTTATGTTACAAATATGCCTATTCTCTCTGAATTTTTTTCTGAACCTTCATGCTTTTGAGAAATTTCCACGTGTCTTTGGATCACATTCCTTCTCCCACACAAACAACATCTCCTCATCACTGTGCTCTAATTAAATACATTTCTCAGACAATGTTTTCAGCAAAAGACAAGTAATTCTTTTCTGCTAACAATGAATCTTCACTTTAGATCTCAGTATACTAACTAACAAAGCTTTCAGATTCATGTATGCTTTTATATACATCGATGTACATATTGTTTTGTAACACATTACAGAATGTCACAGTGCCGCAATTTTCATCCATCCCATTGAAAGACATATGTATATTTCCAAGTTTTCATTATTAATAGTAAAGATGTTATAAGAATATCTGTACAGGCTTTAGTGTGAGAATCAGTGTAATATCCTGGAGTGAACTTCTTAATCATATATTAAATAAATATGGATTGAATTTCAGAAGAAACTGACAAATGATTTTCTAGAGTGGGAACTTGATTTATTTTCATTTTGTATTGCTTCCTTTCCAGCAAATTATAGGGATTCTTAATGCTTTGTAACCTTTCAACCTTTTGTACTCTCAGGATTGTTCAATTTAATCATTCTAAAAGGTGGGCTGTGGAAGCTTTGTTTTGCATGTTCTTGGTAGTACACGTTACCAAGCAACTTTTCAAGTGCTTATCTGACATTCACATATTGCATTTCATAAAGCAGTGTTAGAGTTTAATTTTTCCTTTTTAAAATGAGTGATTTGTGTTTTTCACTATTAAGTTTCAGAAAACCTTTAATAATTTTAATGTAAGTCTTTGCTGGATAATGGTTTAAAATGTTCTTTCTGTGTAGATATATTTTTATTTTATCATGAACTTAGTGAGGTAAAATTCTGAGGATTATGAATTTTTTTCACATGAGACAAGTTTTAAACTTATGAGAACTTAAGAAAATAGCATGGATCATCTTAATTCAACAAGTACACAGTTTCCTATTTTTATTTTATGAAACTATTGTGACTTAGCCACTGTTCTCTTGCTATAAAGAGACACCATGACAAAAGCAACTATTACAAGAGAAAGAGCATAATTGAATATTGTAGAATATTAGTTGAAAGTGTGTTACTTTGTTTACACTGTGGAACGTTTGTTTATTGATGCGAAGATGTGTTGCATTCTTTTTCGTTCCATTTGTTTAACTCTGAGAATCTATATTACTGTGCCTGTCTAAAACACTTGTTTGTCTAACAAAGAGCTGAACAGCTAATAGGCAGGAGAAAGGCTAGGCAGGGCTGACAGGCAGAGAGAATAAATAGGATGAGAAATCTGGGAAAAGATGATCATGGAGTGAGAAAGGAGGAGATGACTCCAGGGGCCAGCTACCCAGCTACACAGCCAACCATGGACTAAGAAGGAAAGAAATGAATATGGAATAGGCAGGATAATTTAAGCTAAGAAAAGCTGACTAGAAATAAGCCAAATTAAATTCAGTCATTTATAGATAAAAATAGGACTCCATGTATTTATTTGAGAGCTGGGTGGTGAGCTCCAAATGAGAAAATAGTACAAGTAAAAATAAATAGATAGATAGATAGATAGATAGATAGATAGATAGATAGATAGNNGATAGATAGATAGATAGATAGATAGATAGATAGATAGATAGATAGATACCATTAAAATTGGGGGTTTGCTTTATTACAGTTTCGAAGGTTTAGTCCGTTATCATGGCAGATTTAGTTCATTATCATCATGGCAGGGAGCTTGGCAACATGCAGGCTCTTATGCAGCAGTAGCTACATGCTAATCCATAAGCAGAGACTCTGGTCTTGGTATGGGCTTTTGAAACCTCAAAGCCCATTCCCCATGACATGCTTCCTCCACAAAGGTCACACCTCTTCTGGCAAGCTACCTCTCCAAATCATTTCAAATATTTCTGCTCCTTGGTGACCAAGCATTCAAATACATGAGCCTATGGGAGTTATTCTTTTTTTAAAGCACCTCATATATTGTATTACAAACTGTAATAGAAATAGTATTGACATAGAAACTGATGTGCCCGCTGTTCACTTGATATTGACACTTCTATGAAATTTCCTCTTCAAAATCTCATCAAGGAAGTCTTGTTACATTAGCCCTTCATGTTTGCTCTCGTGGCCCTTGTTTTCTGTTACTTCCACACAGGGTTATATTTCCATGGTTTCAGATGTATTGGTGTCATGCTACATATCAGAAGGAAACTCTCCAAAGAAATGGGCAACATCTTATGCTGTTTTGAAGTTTCTTAAGACTAGAAAATTTATAATTTGAATCCCCTCCCTGTCCCAGAAACTGATCAGATGAACTAGATTCTGACCTCTCCAAACATATAATCAATAGGGCCCCTGAGATTTTCACAGATCAACTAGCTGACTGAGAAAGGCTCAGACCAACTGTGGGGACTGAAAGATATATTTTGACCTGTTGCTTTGACTCTAAATTGTTCAGTGGTCTCTAGGTTTTCAGCATCTCAGCTTTTCTGATCTGCTTTCATGTTAGACTGCTCTCTAAGCCTTGCAAATGGTTTTGAATCATCCATTCCCCATGTTTGTAGCCCTTCATACATTCTATTGTTAATAATAGTAATGAAAACTCTTTGGCTGTACACAATGGAATTCCATAAAATATAAAACTAAAAGTCATAATCTAATTGCAAGAAAAAAAACAGTGAGGTTTTAAAAAAATGCTCTGATGAAACATTATAAGATAAAAAAAATCCCAAAGATGCCGCTGAGTTCATTTGATGTTCACCATCTATTGCATGACATGGTGCTCAGTCTTAATGGTGGTTTCTATCTCCAGAGAGATTTGCTTGTTATGAAATAGTTTTCATTTGAGAGGCATTATCAACAATAGATAGTTTCTGGGTTAGGTATAGGTGCTGTGACCACTTCTCTCGCCATTGTGCCCCATCTCACACACACCTATAAAGAGTCTATGTAAAGAGTCTATGCATATTGCCACAGTCTCTGTGAGTTCATATGTGTGTCATCAATGCTTGCCTTACGAACATGTTGAGCTAGACTGCTATAAATTAACAACAGGAATTTAAAAAAAGACATGCACTGTTTGCTGGTTTCCTATTTCATTGAACTATTGTGAATATAGGCACAATGGGTGACATAAATCATTAAAGTTGCAGCAAGTATAAGATATATTAATTTACTGCTAGGTAGAATATTATTTTACAGTAAGTTTTCCAAAAAGCATGATTAACATTATAATGATACAAGCATATATTAACAAATATATAAATTGGTATCATAGTTGTTTGTTTTTACTATCAAATGTCATAGATGTGCCTATTTGAATAAGTCTTGTTTCTGTGCAACACTGTTCCAGTACATTGATTTACATCTGTATTAGTACCAATATGTGGAAAATTCCATGCACTATGCAACTATGATATTTATTGTATCACTCAGTGACCAAAAATTATCAATATTACTGTAATTCAATGGCACCAGTGGTGCACACCTCTAATCCCAGAACTTGGAGGCAGAGGCAGGTGGATCTCTGTGAGTTCAAAGACAGCCTGGTCTGCAGAGGGAGTTTCAGGATAGCCAAAGATACTCAGAAAACCTGTCTCAAAAAGTAAAAGTAAAAATAAAAAAATAGAGGTTAAAGTAAAGCCACATACAGATGGAAAATACACAGATAGTCTGGATATCGTATGTTATTAATCTCTCTTTTAATTGTTTGAATGCTGAGCAATGAGCAACAGCTACTAAAAGATATTTGTTTATAAATGCTGCTAAATTAATCCAAGATA
>LOEQ01003991.1:223135-234702 GCA_001685075.1 Bramus lutescens
ATCTATCTATCTATCTATCTATCATCTATCTATTGAACATATGTATCTATATGACTACTGTGTATACATATATGTATGTATGGGTGTGCCTACTAATGAACATTAAATTCAGAAAAGGATGTTGGATCTACCAGAGATGCAGCTACATGCATATTTTAGGATTCTTGTCTCATCACTTGTTACTGGGTTCTGAAGTTCAGAATTCATGATTATTTAGCAAATGCTCTTAAACACTGAGACAATTCGCTTGGTCCAGATATGTTTCAACAGTTTAATTAATAGAGATGAAGAAATTTGATATTTTTCATATTTTTTCTTCATTGAAAATAGGTCCTTTTCTCATATAATTATTCTGATAATAGTTGCCCTTCCATCTACTCATCCTGGTTACTCACTACCTCTCCTACTGTGTGCAGCCACCCTTTCTAACTTTCATTAGAAAATGAGAGGTTCTAAGAGATAGCAACCAAACATAAAAAAGTAAATTTATAATAAGATGAAGCAAAAACTATCATATCGAAATTGGGCAAGACAAAAGAATAGAAGAGTCACTACCTCAGACACAAGAGTTGGAGACTCACTTGCTCTCACAGTCAGGAGACTACTAAAATTACTAAGCTAAGAATTATATATGTAGAGGAGTCAGATCTGAATCCTACTTTATAATAGGATTATTTGATTGTGAGCTATCTAGTTTCTTTATTTCGTTATATAGTTTGGATACTCTGCTACCAGATGTGGAATTAATATAAAACGTTTTCCGTGTTATGTAAGATGCTGCTTTGTCCAGATTACAGTGTCCCTTGCCATACAGAGCCTTTTCAGTTTTGTAAGGTCCTGTTTCTTGTTGACCTTAGTGCCTGTGCTTGAAGTGCTCTCTTTAGGATGTTGCCTCCTGTGTCAATGTGTTCAAGGCTGTTTCCCACTTTCTCATCTATCAGGTTCACTGTATCTATTTTTTTGTTGTTGTTGAAGTCTTTGGTCTACTTGGACTTGAGTTTTCTGCAGGGTGATAAGTGTGGATCTATTTGCATTCTACTGCATACAACGCTCCAGTTTGACCATCACCATTTGTTGAAGATGCTCTTTTTTATAAAGAGTATATCTGTCTTCTTTATAAAAATCCAGGTGTCCATACATGTGTGGGTATATTTAAGGGTCTTCATTTCTATTCTATCAATGAACATGTCTGTTTGCATGCCAGTACTATGTGGTTTTTATTGCTGTAAGTCTGTAGCACAATTTGAAATCAGGTAAGGTGAGACAACCTGCAAAAAATTATCTCAAGAATATATATAAATTATTCCATCTACTTATGTTGAAATGAACTTATTTGGTAAATCTATGATAATTAAGCTCTTTTTCATAATAATTTTCTCCAATAAGCTATTTATTTGTTCTTTCAAAAGTATGGCCATATAACTTGTGTTAGGGCTACTGGTATCCAAAGCTTTAAGCAAGTATAATAGGCATTTTAAAACTTCTATAACCTGTACAAGATGAGATAGGTTAATTCTGAAAAGAATAGCTAACATTGACCTTATG
Organism: Bramus lutescens; assembly: GCA_001685075.1. Classification (NCBI taxonomy): domain Eukaryota; kingdom Metazoa; phylum Chordata; class Mammalia; order Rodentia; family Cricetidae; genus Bramus; species Bramus lutescens. The sequence continues at coordinate 224,681 of LOEQ01003991.1, forward strand.
TATAATAAATCTGTAGTAGAGGTCAGCCACTTATACTATGTGTTTTTATTAGTGATAAAGAATAGAAAGTATGAGGATCAGGTTGTAACATTTGCCTTATATTGCATAAATGATTTTCAATAACCATTTTTGTCCTAGATAGGCATCTGAAACAATACAGAGTATTTTTTCAGTTTTCAAGTGGATGGGTTTTGTAAGATTAGTACTTTTCCTCCTCATTTTTTAAAAAAGTGGACTTCCATTATTGTAAGATTTTAGATGATGAGTGGAAAATGACACTTTACAAGATTACAGAGAAGAGGAAACATAACACTGGCTTTGAATTCTCAATCTCTAGTAGAAAACTAAAATGTAGAGGTGAAATAGCTCCTAAAATAATAAGATAAGTCATATTCAATCTGAAGGTAGAAAAGAGAAAAGTATGAAGACAATGTAGTATAATAACATTTTAAAGTAGCTTAATATTCACTATTCATTGATTGTTCCGTTATTTCATGCTGGGAAGTAATTGGATGAGAAACACTATTAAGTCAAAGTAAGTCAAGGAAGATGGAGCAGAGAAATAACAGTGTTGCCTACTGCTCATGAGTTTGGTCCCAATTAGAGTTATGAAATATAGTTATGTTTCTTTTCAAAAATGTTTAATTCTCTTTCATTTAGTTGCATATACATGTGTGACTGTGATTATGGGAAGCATGCAGGTGCTCCTGAAGGCTGAGAAACGGTGGCAGGTTCTCTGGAATTGGAGTTCTACACAGTTGGAGCCTCACTATCTGGTTACTAGGAACAGGGCCTGCCTGCTCTGCTGAAGCAACAAGTGTTATTTCAACACTCAACTGTCCCCAGCCATTATTCCACCCTTTTATGGCTAAAATATATTCTCATTGTTCAGTGCCCTACTCTAGCTCTGTTGGTATGTAGATGATTATCAGCGTTTTAATTTTTGAATCAGTATTTTGGAAAACACAGGAAGTCAAATTAAGTATAGAGGCAACATGTATACACACTGCAATCAGTGAAATAAGATATTTCAGGTTTTGTTTAAAAGCTGTGATAAATTTCTAGTAGACATTTGAGAAATTGAGTTTTAGAAATAGAAAGTACAATTCAATTAGTAATAACTAGAAATATAAAGTTTGGAAATAGAATATTTACTGATTAGATGGTAAAGTAAAATTGGAGAAGAAAGGATGGTTCTTAAACTTTGCTAAGTAGCTCACAGATCAATGAAATGTTGCGTGACTAAGAAGAGTATTTTAGAATATAGGATCAGGAAGTCGTGAGATATACACCCTCTTCCCCACAGTAGCACAGTAGGAAAAGTAAACTCCTGAAACATTATCTGGCACAGCCATATCTGATGGGAATGATAGAAGCCAAAGGAGAGCACAGTTGTTTGACAAAGATCCAGCAAAGATGAGTCACATCACGGCTACCCTACCACCTTTGGTTTATACCTCCACCTGTTGTTTACTTGGGAGACTTAATATTTGTACAATTGGAAAGCATTGTAGTGAATGAAAATTTCTGTATTATTATTATTATTTTATTCTTTCACTTTTTTGTAAATTTTTAAAAAAGAGAACAAATTATATTTTTTTATTTTACATACAAATCCCAGTCCTGGCTCCCTCCTCTCCTCCCATTCCCTCTACCTACCTCTCCCTAACCCATCTGCTCTTCAGAGAGGGTAAGACACATTGCTTTATGGAAGGTCCAAGGCCCTCCCTACTATATCTAGACTGAGCAAGGTATACATCCAAAGAGAATAGGTTCCAAAAAAGCCAGTACAAGCAATAAGGATATATCCTTGTGCCACTGCTAGTGGCCCTACATTCTGCCCCAGCCATTCATTTGTCAACCACATAAACAGGAACTAGTTTAGACATATGCTGTTTCCTTTCCTGTCCGATTGGAGTTGGTGAGTGTCCATTAGCTCAGGTAAACTGTTTCGGAGGGTATCACTATCAGTGTCTTGACCTCTGCGCTCATATTCTCACTTCTCCCACTCTACAACTATCAATGTTTGGTGGGAAATTTTAGATAAGAAACACAAATTTAGATGACAAACAGTGGGCATAAGTTCTTATTAGTTAGTGATTTCTATATTGAAACCAAGTCTTTAAATATGGCATTCAAGCTATAAACAATCAAGTTCAGTATAAAATCCATAGGAAATAGAATTGAGAGCTATCTACAATTCTGTGTGACAAATATAGGATACGTATTGTTCTCAGAAACCTAAGGTACATTATTTATCAGCCCCAGCATGATTTGTTGACTAGTGAATATTTCTACATTATTTTATGTTTTATGGCACTTTCTTCTGAAATTCTTCTTAGATATCTCTTAGTGCTTTAAATAGAAAGTTCCTTTTATCTAATGTGATGTTAAATTCCTCTTCAGAATTTAAAAATTCAACGAATTTGGAACCTAATATGTACATTGACTTAGCATGTTACTTTGTATTGGCAAGGCTAAGGAAATACAATGTATCAGAAGTCATGATACCAATTATTTCTCTAAAGACATGGATGATTGTATGTTTAGTTAACACTGATGGTAACCCTTGCCAGCTGATAACCCATTAGTATACATTTTTATACCAAAGGACAGAAAGAAGATATCTATATTATTCACATAATAGACCATTTGCTTGTTATATAACAAACATTAATTTGACCCTCACAGTGGCTATGTTTTTGCTTGACTCATTATTCAAAATAGACTGGCAAAACCCACACATCTTTTATGGTTAGACACAATATTTTTCATTGAGTGAAAAACTACAATATAGTTGTGTGCACTTTAAAGCATATTTTGTAGGAGTCATGGAGTGGATTTTTTAGTAGTCGAAAGATTAAGTTTTAAAATATTGTAATAAAAGTTAAGTTGCTTTCTGTCTTTTGGGATTAAAGAAGACAACAAAAATTTAAGGATTTTATTAATTCTATAAGAATATGGAGAAACAAACTTAATTGGAGAATAATATAAAATAAACTGAGACAATGTAGTACAGCCATCAATAGAAAATATACTTTGAATAATGTGTGCTATGGTTTCTATTCTAGACATACACAATTCTCACATCCTGTTCATCGTATTTATTTCTCCTCTTTCCTGAATAAATTTTATAACCCTCCTTTAATTTTCTGAAAATACCTTTGTTCTGGTATTTTTTCTTCATAGCATAAACCAGAGATTCTCTTTACCTTTTGTCTTGCGAATCATCTAGTTAGTATTGGTTTTCACTCAATAGTATCTGTTGTATGACTATTAATTTTGCACAAGTGGGAACTAATATCCAACCTAAGTTATAGAATATTTGAGAAAAATTGCTTTTAATATAAACAATAATGCATGTGGTACTCTAGTAATAGTCATGGCTCAGTATCAGGAGTATTCATAAACTTGACAGAAAAAAAATCTATGTTTATTTGTTTATTTATTTCATTGTTTTTTATGACAAACCTTTGTGTAGTTCAGGGTGGCCTAAAAATTGCTATATATCTAACAATAACCTAGGATTATTGGTACAGATGCCTCAATATTCTAAATGCCTCCATTCACATTAGAAAACAAGTTAACATAAAATCAGTCATAAATAAACAAATCTCTTTCAAGTCCTTTTTTTAATTATGACAATTTCCATTCCTTACCCAAGTAGACTTTTGCTGCTATTGAAACAAGTTTATTTAATCATTTAAAGATATCATGCAATATTCTTATTTAAAATAGCAAATATTTATTATTTTAAATGCATTTTAACTTAGAAGAGAATATTATTTAGAGTATTATATAGAATAATTTTGAAATTTCTAAATTAGTTTTAAATTACTTTTTCTATATACCTTAAAATAGGTATTCATAACAATGTGCATTTAACTAATGATTATTTCTTATTTTTGGCTGCTTTTCAAATATCTGTTTCAATTGTTAATTTTCTGATGATACTCTAAATATGAACAATTGTAGTTGTTTTCATGTATACAATAATTCATTCCACAAAAATGACCTCATTTTCAGAATTTTTTTCTAAGTAACCATTTATTCAAATAGGAATAGAAGACAAAGGTTTAGGAATGGTTAAGTTTATGCACAACTCTGTAGCATTTGGGAATATAGGAGAGAGATGGAAGCAACTGAGTGCAGACACTTAAAAAACTTGAACTGCAACTGTACTAAAGTAGAGAAATATCCTTAAGGGATAAATGATCCTTGATCCATGTTAAAAGGGCTTTCTAAAAAGGACTGAGAGAGATAAGCTTTCAAGCTAGAAAACTCATTATTTCTTGACAATTTAATTGGAGAAAGAGGTCTTTAGAGTCCATGAAGTCTGGGAAAAACCACCATTGTTTTCCTCTGTTTTTGCCTCTGATTCCACTTTCCTGTTTACTTTAAAAGAATGAATCATGATTGGAACAGAGAAAACTAGATAACCAAAAAGAAAACATACAAATAAGCAAACCAAAATATCTCTGTTCAGAAGGCTAGAATGGAGTACTCATGTACACAGAGTTTGAAGGAAATTTGAAAGAACAGTGCATTTTTAAAAAATGAGGTATATCCTCCATAATATCAGTCATCTGAGAACTTTTTCCAAGCTTGGTTGTGGTGTCTAGAGAGGCTGTGTGAAGGAAGGACATCATGAGGGGCAATTTTTTAAGAGATTATAGTCTTGTACTACTTCTAATTTATACTCCACTTTTGGTTGTGATTGTACTATAGAGATTTGCATTGGTATGCATCTTGGTTTATTGATACAAATTCAAAGTCAATTCTGTTATATGTATATTTATTTATGATCTCGATTAAGGTATTGTTCTTATGTAGTTCATTTAAAATATATAATAATTAAGAAATATATGTTAATATTCATCTATAATAGTCAAAATTGTAGTCATGTTAGTTAGAATTTTTAGATGTATAGAGATGTACTTCAGTTAGATAGGTATTCTTCGAATATTTCAGAGACCTGCAGAATATGGCATTTAAAATGCTTAAGAATTCAACATTTTCATGAAAGTGAGACACATCTGTCTCCGGTGGTTTCATGGCTTCTTTCTAACTCTGCCCTTCTTTTTCCCAGCATTCAGTTCCATCTTCCCTGCCTACCTAAGTTCTGTCCTGCTATAGCTCCTTAAAAACTTGAGACTTTTTATGACAATGAGACACATCTGCTCCTGGCAACACCAACGTACTTCAAGAGGAAGATAGGCATCAAAGAAGCTCCTTATGGAGTTGGTTATCCATTTGGGCAAGAAACTGCATTTGCCTGGACTGCTTCATTGTATGTTGTAAAAACTGGACATGCAGAACCCACAGATGGCTGAACTTGCCTAAAGGTGAGATGATCCTTCGAGGTTCCTGCTTCATTAAAGAGCCCGTGAGAAATTCTGCAGGATACAGCAGAAAGTGGGTGAACTGTTTTGGAAATTTCCTGCTTCATGGGAAAGTCTGCCTGTTATTATGGGCCTCTGTGCTGAAGATGGATGCCCAATGGCACAGAAGAATTTTGGGTAACTGTCCAGGCAGTGAGATGTCTCTGTCAATTCTAGAGTTTTGGAAGTTGCTTACAGTGTACTTCCTGTTTACTTAGATAATATTATATCCTTCTGGAGTCTTTGATGAAGTTGAAGAATTTATAATTATAGCTTTCCTTAGTTATGATAAATCTAAAGTATATACAAATATATTAACTGTAATTCTTGATTGATAACTGTTTTGCTATATGTAATTTTCCTACGTTAAAGTGAAAGCCTTCCTTTTTGTTTAAACAGAAATGGAAAAATGGTGTGGAAGGTCCTTCTGTCCATGTGTTGCTTTTATCAATTAATAAATAAAGTACTGGCTTGGCCTGTAGCATGGGAGCAGGTGTTCAGAGTGAGAGAACACCGCAGAGCTGCAACTGGAGACAGATGTGCTGAAACTTTGCTGGTAGGCCATGACCTCATGGTGATTTACAGATTAATATAAATGGGTTAAGTTGAGATGTAAGAGTTAGTCAATAAGAAACTAGAGCTAATGGGCCAAGCATTCTTTTAATTAATACATGTTCTGTGTGATTATTTCAGGTCTAAGTCAGCTGGGAGCCAGGATAAACAAGCAGCCCCTCATCCAACATGGTTAAAAATGGGATTTCTCAGTTTCTTGCTCAGAATACCTCAACTTCAACATTATCAACTTCTTCTCTGGAACTATAGACCTAAATAAAATCTGCCATTAGTTTCATTACATCATAGTAATTATCAGAGCAACACAAAATCAACAAGAACAAAGAGACCTGAAGAAATTAATAATCTAATTATGCCCAAAGATTTCTCTTAAGTCTGAAATTGCAAGGTATTATGAGGACAGACACAGAAGTGTAATGTATTAATCTGATTTTTCTAGAGCTGTTGCAAAACAGCATAGTTAAGGAACTTTACAGAAGGAAGGGTTTATTTGGCTAATAGTTCCAAAGTGGTAAGAGTTTATCATAGCAGAGAAACATGGCAGCAAGCAGCAGGCATGATTACTGGAGCAGCATGCTGAATGCTCATTTCATGAAAAGTAAGCATGAAGTAAAAATAGAGCTAATATAAATTGTACAAGCCTTTAAATTATCAAGGGCCACCAACTCTAGCAGGGCCAAACCTCCTAAAACTGTCCAAGCAGTGCCATCAACTGGCAATCAGCTATTTAAATACCCTAAATTCGGGCAAAATTTGTCACACAAAGAATTTTGGAAACTATGCTGGTGGTGGTGCATGCCTTTAATTCCAGCACTTGGGAGGCAGAGGCAGGCAGATCTCTGTGAGTTCGAGGCCAGCCTGGTCTACAATAGCTAGGTCCATGACAGACTCAATAGCTACAGCAAAACTTTGTCTTGAAAAACAACATCAACAACAAAAAAACCCCAAACACAAAACAAACAACAACAAAAAATGAATTTTGAAACCTAAATTAACATTTGGACTTGCTTATTGAAGATCTTGTATTAATTACATGTTACAAACATCTAACTAGGCTATGATAAAAGGAAATAAGCATTTCAACAAAGTTTTCTCTAGCTGACAAATGTGCTATTCAAGCATAATCCAAACTAAGAATATTGTCAAAGTAAATAAAGTACTAAAGGAGACCTAAGAAAAGATAAATTTCTCAGACTAAAGATAATTCTGCAAGAAATCTTATAATTCATGGAAATGTTGGACTGAAGTAAACAAAGAAAAACTTTCAAACAAATTCTCTGGCCACATATAGAAAGTAGCAGGGAATGATGAATTTATATCTCCAAAATTCTCACTATCTGGAAATTAGGTAATACACTATAACTTTGTTGTGGGAGCTCTATCTGATTAGCCAATGACATTTAGAGGAGGCTTGCCCTGCGGGCATGGTTTTCTCTGAATACTTCACCAGATAAAACAGAGTAAAGTGTCAGGTTTTCTCGTGGTGTGGTTGGAGCTGGAGTAAGTAGTAAAGAAGCAGTTGTGTTTGGTGCTCCTGACTCTTGTGCAGAACGGTCAGTCAAAGGCAGCTGCATCAGAGGCCGGAGGCAGCATCTGCTTTGTTCTGCATTCACGAATTTGTCTTTTCATTGCCCTCATTAATAAATTGGCAAATAGTCTTTTGTGGGTTCTCACATCACCTAGTTCCCATGTGTCCTGACCCCAATCAGCCCCCATGGCCTTGTCCCCATGGCCTGCTGGAACTTTTTGCCCCGAACAGTCTTCAATGGTTGGTGATAAGTTACTAAAATGTTGGGAGAGGAACCATAAAGTTTAGACTCAGGAATCTTGTTTGGAATAGGTAAAAGGGAGATAGAGTAGATAGGACAATAAAGTAGAATAGTGTATCCACTTGTAAACTAAAATAGCAACTATCAGTTTTAGATAATTTGCAATAGTATAGATTCTTGCACATTGATACAATACAAAATTATTTTTTATTCCTCTTTGAGATAATTTGTTTATTGACACATATTCAAAATTATATTAATCATATTGTATATATGTTTCTATTTCTGTTTAGTAAATTTTATATTTTGAGGCAAATTAAAAATATTTTTGTCATATTGCGCTTTATATTTCCAACTCTGATTAAGATATTTTTGTTTACTGTCATAATTTCAAGGACATTTTCCTTAAACAGTACATCTGCTTAAGACAGGTTTTTTATAATGTGAAACTTTAGTCTTTAAAGCTGTAAATGTTATTAAGAATTACAGATTAAGGCTACAATCCACAACCTCAGAAAATCTAGGTAGAAAGGAGGACCCTAAGAGCGACACAAATGGAGGGCTTCAGGAAAGGGAAATAGCTAAGATCTCCTGGGTAAACTTGGAAGGGGACTAGAAGGGAGAGAATGGGGGAATGGTAAAATGAGGGTTTCAGATGGTTAATTTGGGAGCAAGGATGAAGATGAAGATAAATGAAAGAGATATCTTCTTGAGGGAGAAATTATGTGGTTAGAAAGAAGCCAGGTGCTAGGAAATTCCCAGGAATTCATAATAATGACCCCAGCTATGATTCCTAGCAATAGTCGAGAGGGTGCCTTAACTGGCCTTCTCCTATATTCAGATTAATGACTAATTGCCATTCTAGAACCTACATCCAATGCTATGGACTGCAGAATTATGCAGTGATTGCTCAGTGAGTACTTCAGACGTCAACCCTCAGAGATGCATATCTCATGGAGGATAAGCCTTATGTAGCAAGGCTATAAGGAACATTGGCACCAGAGATACACCTCTGATGGAGATGTCCTATTTAGCAGGGCAAGAAGGCATATTGCCTTCTGAACATGTTAGCTGTCCTCATTGCAGACTTCTTGTGTGAATATTTCTTTCCCTCACATTGCAGCTTGGAGAGTCTTCTCATAGCACTACAGTGTGTTGTTTACTGTGCAGAACTTCCCCTAGTATTGTCATATTGAATGACTTTCCCCAGCAATGCTCGATTCTGACAAGAAAATAATCACAGTCAATACCCTTATTCTCTCACACAGGTCCTTGTATAAACTAAGAAGTCTTCCCCCTGTAATTATCTTCCTTGGCAGACAGTTGGTCAGTGTTAGTGTTCAGGGTAAGAGACCTCATTTGAGACAGTCACAGACATCCAAGGATAAGAATTACAGCATGTCTAAAGTTGGTGAACCATAGCTTTCAGAGAGACACAGAATAAGAGCATCCTGGATTCAGCAGACAGGAAAGTGCTGTCCCAAGCTAATCTCACATTAATTCTATTATTTTTTTTTGCTAGTCTGATAAGTAAAGACCTATGTCTCAAAGTTTATCTTACTGTATCTCCTGCCCTCTGACCAGTTTCACTTCTATAATGTTGGACCCTTATGTTACTATGCCAAAAGCTCTATCCTTATTACTTAGCCTAGGAACATGTTTCTGACCAATGAAAGCTCTTTCTTTTGTTTCACCTCTGGGAAAAAGAGATTTTGGGAGAGTAGAAGAAAGAAGTAGTAGCTAAAGAGTGAAGGTGACAGAAATTAGCAGAAATGTAACAGGATAACAATGTAGGAAAAATAAGAAGATAGGAAAATGAAGAAGAAGAAGTTAGGAGGAATTATGAGAAGGACAGGATTGTCAAAGTAGAAACAGAACAATAAGGAACACGACCATCAGATTTTGTATCAAGTTACTATAGAAATATTTTAACTTTTTCCTTCACTCTTGAGAAGCATTTCACCATTGGAACACTGGGTAGGAGCTAGAACCAGTCTCGTAGCCCTTACAATCCAGTAACTGATGGAATCACATGCAGTGATCCAAGCACTGGGCTGAACTCCTGGAGTAGTTGAAGAGAAGGAGGAGGGATCATATGAGCAAGGAGGGCTATTGATCATGATTGGGTAAACCACAGAGACAGCTGACCCCAGCAAGTGGAAGCTCACAGACTCTAGACTGATATCTGATGATCGTACATGGGACTGAACTAAGCCCTCTGTAGTAATAAGGGGAGCAGGCGCTGCTTTTCGTCCAGCCCAGCTCCCGCACGGCTAGCTTATACCCCAAAATAACAACA
>LOEQ01003991.1:253007-265945 GCA_001685075.1 Bramus lutescens
GATAGATAGATAGATAGATAGATAGATAGATAGATAGATAGATAGATACTAGGCAGAGTCAGGTCAGAGAGACAACATGTAGCTGCCAAAGGAGATAGATGCCCTGGAACCTTCCTGGTAAACCACGAGACTCATGGTAAAACACAGAATAATACAAATGGATTAATTTAAGTTGTAAGAGCTAGCTAGAAATACATTTCATCTACTGGCCAAAGATTATTGCAATTAATATAGTTTCTGTGTGATTTTTCCAAGTCTGGGCAGCTGGGAAATGAACAAGCAGCCTTTACCTATACCTATAGGAGGTCTTATCCTCTCTGTGGAGTGGATGAGGGGTGGAATGGGAGAAAAGAGTGGGGAGTGGGAGGGAAGGCAACTGGGATTGGCATGTAAAATGAAAAATGTTTGGTTTTTAAATAAAAAAGTAAATTAAAAAATAGAAAATCTAGTGTATGCCACAGAGTTTCAAGTTTATGGAGGGCATGAGTTCAGTGAAAAGAGCATACCATACCTTTCAATACTCAAAGTAAAGTAGTCCTGAAAATTTCTGCAAACACTGAAGTCTCGAAGAGCAAGTTTTGACATTAAAAATACAGAAATTAAAGTCAGGGCAGGCCACATTCCAAAGCAAATTCCCTCAGATGTGATGAAGTAATATTAAATGTAAAAATATTAGTCCTTCTTATTCTTCAATGATAGTTTTAGTTGTTGGCACCCAGCAGAATTCTAATTTTACATGAGGAAACTTTCATAACAGAAAATGTATATTAAAACACAAGAGATTTTTAATATTCAAGTAGCTGTCAGTCAATCGGAATCCATAATGGAGATACTCTGCATCTTCTGTGAATTCCATCTCCATTTGTGATTTGAACTATCAGAACATTTACAGAATAGATAAATGAACATGACAGAAGTGTTGTGAAAAACTGTAAAATTTTTGAATACCAATGTCTTACTGAGTAGCAAGGGGAATGATATGGGATCTTTATTCATGTCCCTACCCCTTCTCTGAGCTCAAGCTATCAAGTGAGCATTGTTGTATAAAATCAAGTCAATATCCTAATCTCAGATCTTAAGTTGCCACATTTTATGTTTATTTTTCCTGTGTAGGAACCAAATGTGAAAGTGTATTCAAAAGTGACTTGTTCAGCAATCTTGGATGGATTAATTTTTAAAAGAACATATAGTTACAGGAGCAGCCTTCCCTTTATTAGAAAATATGTAATTTAATATTATAAACAGGAATATTTGAAGAATCACAGAAACTGGAAAATTTTCTAGGAAGTGTCTCTAGATAACTAGGATGTTTTCTAACTGGTTTTGAGAATCAGCTATCAAAGCAAAATGCATGTTAAGAACAGTTTGATAGCTTAGCTATACTGCTGTCCCTAGATAATAGCTCGCCTTACCTTTCGAGTCACTTTATTAGTCTTGAATTTCAGTATCAATGACAAATAAGACAACTAAACTAGAGAGATTAGATTATTTTAATAACTACTGCCCATAAATGAAAAAATATGAGAACAAACTTCTTAAATATTTCAAATAATTGATATGAGACTATAAATTTGATTTATTGATACTTGTTTTTGTCTTTTAAAGCAAACTAAGCTGGTTATTGTAATGGAAGTAATAAAGATATATAAATTGGCAAATTTTCATTGTTTAGGATGAGAGAAAAAAAAGAATATAATCTCTTCCAGGAAACAAAGAGAATATAACAGAGCTAAAAATTTAGTGATAGCACCATGTAATTCAATTTCCCAACTGCTCAAAAAAGTGTGGATTCTGTTGATTAAGACTCTCACTTGCCAATGAACATAAAATCCATATTCTCAGATATTTAGCTGAAGAAAAAGTATACGAAAGCACAGCTTTATAACGTTTTGTTCAGAAAAGTCTATGCATTCTCTTAAATACTTAAATTTTAGAATCTGTATTTTGGAGTTTGCTTTGTGTTTAATTTTGGGCTTACTGAATAGACTTAAAATTCGTCCCAAAATCAGATTTAAACTAAAATTTCCAATGAGATGAAGAAAATCCTCACATGGTTATTTATGCCTTTTTTAAGTCTCATGATTAGTATATATGCATTTATAAATGCCTCAAAACCAACAATATATTAAGAATAATTCATAACGTCTTTTGTCTATGGAATCTGCAGAAATAAATTAGGACAAGTAAATATTTGCAACTTTTAACAAAACCAAATTAAACCAAACCAAACAAATGAAAAGCCTTTGATTCCTTAGTGGCGGGATTACAGATCCATGCCAGTAAAAACATTATTATTATTTCTTAAAAGTACTGTTTACTTACAATTTCTAACTCTTTTCACTTCTTTCTAGATCATTCTTTACCATGCCTTTGTCTGTGCTGCTTTGCCAGATTGTACTGTATCTTTTTGTGTGTGGGGTTAAACTGCATGATTACACACACACACACACACACACACACACACACGCACACACACACACTGTTCTAAGCTACTTACATAGCACTGTATCCATGTAAGGATAAATAGTCCCTATATTAGCTCTATGATCTTTTCTCACGAGAATTTACATTCTATTCAGGTTTCTTTACCTTTCAATGGAATTCTTTTTTTGTTGTTATTTTTGATTATGTTTATTTAAATTAGAAGAAACATTTCATGTTTCCCCACACTGGAATATACTATGTGATATTTGTGAAAAATCGCTGTGCAAACTGTAGTATTAGTATTTGGCTATAGAATTTCCCTTCAGTGCTTCCAGTTAACCCACCCATTGCTTTCTGGCTCCCATAGATTCTGATGCTTCTAACTACAGAGAGGACCTAGAGGTGAATGACCACCCACCTGGCAGGACAACCCACTCTCTAGGCCCTCCATACCGGGGCAAAAACCCGGGCCCCTCTCCCACCTGCTTCAGCTTCTCTACCCAGCCAACAGGCAAGCCTCCTGAAGGTAGTTTATCCCAACACCCCTACCTCATTGATCGTACCCTTTAAGCTACAAGGTCCCACTCTGCCCCGAAACCCTTCTATCTCCCAACTTTGGAGGAACTCTGAAGCAAAGGCTGCACCCAAGAGAGTGGACCAAGAGAGCAGGCCAAGAGAGTCCTCAGAGGCGCCCTGAGACACAGACAGCAACAGCACAGAGCAAACCAAGAACAGTTCCCAAAGACACATCAACTACAATGATTAGAATAAGAGGCAAAGACACTGCTGGCGCCACTTGGAGGAAAAGATGGGTAGGTGCCAGTGCAAAAATTCATTCAACAGCATAAAAATAATATGGTAAATACAGAACCCAGTGGTCATAGATCGGGAAGGCTTGATCATCCTAACCCAGCAGAAGCAGAAGTAAAAAAAAAATTAAATGTAACTTTATGAGGATGATGGATACCTTTAAAAAGGAAACGAAAAATTATTATAAAGAAATGGAGAAAAAGAGAAGTCTGCTCCTAATATAATTGGTTAAACTATTGTTAACAACCAATTTTATTCATGTCACTTTCAAGATTTTCTCTTCATATTTGACACTTGGTATTCTTATTATTATGTAGTCAGGTATAAATTTTTGGCACCCTGATTAGTGTAGGCTATGTTGTTTCAAAACGTAAACTAATGCTTTTAAAGTTTTATACACTATTAATTTAACATTTAAACCATAGTTTCACTTAATTTTCTTTTAATACCATTATATCTCTATGCCAGTATGTGATCCACATTGGTCTCCACTTTATTTTGTCTTTGGTCGCCAATTATGTAATTTACAGAGATCTAACTTGGAGTTTGCCAGTCATTTTGAACAGTTCCATTATTTTGTTGATCTCTTTGAGCGATTTTTGACTTTCATTTTCAAGAATCCCAATGATTTATATAATTTTAAAGATCATTTTATCCATTTAGTGACACTTATTTCATGAGAAATGGAAGGGTTGTTTTATCTCTTTCTTTGAAAACCCTATTATTCATGCAGTTATTTGATATTGGAGCTCTCACATTGATCACCCCATTGCTGGATAAGTGGCATAAAGTTTTATATTGGAGGCAGGCTGCTTGTTGATTCCCAACTGCTCAGTTCCAAAATAATCACTCAGGAACTGTATTAATTAAATCATTGTTTGGCCCATTATCTCTAGCTTTTAATTGGCTAATTCTTACATATTAACTTAACCCATTTCTATTAATCTAGTATCACCGCGTGATTGTGGCTTACTGGCTAAAGTTCTATCTGGCTCTAGCTGAGCTACATGGTTCTGTCTCCTTTCTCCCAGCATTCAGCTTAGTTTTTCCTGCCTAGCTTTGTTCCCCTATAGCTCTGCTATAGGCCATTATTAACCAATGATAATAACAGCATACAGAGGGAAATCACACATCAGTTTTAATCAGTGCCCTGGTATAAAACTTGATCACCTGTAGGTCAGACAAAATATAGATAGGGTGATTTTTCAAGGGTCAACCTTTGAGATTTATTTCAACTCCAGAAAAGACCTTGGTTTTTCTAAGTATTATCTTTGACTATTAGTCCTTTCTGGTTTAGATTTTTAGTTTTGCATAAGACACACTATTAGGTTCAAGTCTTTTTTTAAGAGTGAATTTCTCTAAGATTTATTTAAAAATAAACTCTTTTGACTAAGGGGGAATCTAAATTTTTGGTGAACTTTGCTCTCTGGAAAACCTTGGGGTTTCATGTTCTGGGATTTGCTTCATGTGATCATCCTAGGTAGAAGTCCCTGTTCTCTAAGCAAGATTGAAGATGGTATTTATAAACTTGCATGCAGAGTGAAGAATGTTTGTGTCATATGGGCAACTACTAGAAAGGGATTACTTCTAACTTTCTGGGTGGAGACAATAAGAATTTAGTCTCTTAATGTTTGGGTGGGTGTAGTTAAGCATTTCAATAACATCCCCATTATAGTGCAGTTTGTAGAACATTTTATGAAGAGAGAAGGCAGCTGTACCTTCTTCGTCACACCTTACCATTCCTGGCCTTCATCAAACTGAACTGAGGGGTAGAAGAAGTTTCTTTTTTTGTAATGCCAAAGATTCTTGCTGTTCTTGAAAAACATTAGCAGATTTTCTTGTTGTTCCATTACTTTCTGTCTTCCCTGAGGACAGTTTGCAGAGACTTTCATTATCTTGTTTGGTCTTGCCTTCATAATGCTATTACAGAAGTGAAACACCAAGCATTTAATTTCTAAACATACTTTTATTTATCTATTTCACTAATATTAATAACAATGTCGTTCTTGAGTACTGCGAGATAAATGAAGTATAACTACAGAAGTTCAGAAGCATTTTAAAATGCTAATTATATTACTCTTCATCAAAATATAAAGTGAAATGAAAGTTATTATAACACTCTAATCTATTTTATTTTTACCAGCAATTGAGTCGCATATTTACAAATCTCATTTATAAGTTCTACAGTGTATCCCAGACCATGCTTTATTTGGTGTTTGTTATAATTTGAACATGACAAGGCCATATACTTTGGCTTCTTTGCTCTCCAAAAACAAAATTAATACATTTTTGTTTGTTTTTAAAACAAAGTACATCATTCTCTCTCTCTCTCTCTCTCTCTCATCTCAGCTTTTGCTTTATTGCTAAAATACATTAAAACAGGAGCAGTTTCAAATTCTCAGAATATTTCCTTTTCCAAATTTCATCAAAGCTCCCAGAGATCCAAGCACTAAGAAAAATATACCTTTGGTAATTCTTCAAAACTTGAATGAAGCTTGCACCAATGGCACAATGGAAAGTACATGAAAGAGCAGAGAAACAACCACACCCATGCTTGAAGGACAGGAAGTGAATTTCTCTCACGAAGATTGCTTTAATATTCTTAGTATTTTTTATTATATTAATGGGTTGATTCACTGCTACTATGCAGACTAGCACGGCTGTTGAAGACTGATAATACACTGGCAGAATAGTGTGGTGATTCTTGGGATGGGGTATCAGTGCTGGGGACAGGCACCAGAGCCCAACTATTCTCCAGAGCCACATCCCAAGCACTAAAGCACTTTTTAATAAAGGACCTTGAACACCGTTACCAAAGGTGTCCAAACATTTAGAAAATCATCAGTAATCATAACTGTGTTTTGACTTTAGAGGTTAGACATCTGAGCTCTATCTAATGATGTTTGGCTATTCCATGTTATCTATTTAAACTGAATTTAGAGGACTCTTAGGAGGAGAGTTTTAGAAGAACCCTGAATTTACATCCTTTTTTCTCTTAGTGTATCAATAAGTAGCAAAGAATGTCCCAATTTAGGAAATTCCTAATCCTGTATTTCGGTGGGAAGATTTCAATTATGAGTGATAGAAGTTACTATTCTGGTTGAACTTTATTTCATTTATTAACATCAAAAGTTAAAATAATTTGAGACTATTTCCCATCAAATCAAGCAAATACAGTTTTCTTAATTCTATTTAAGTTTTTAAAACCTTATGAAGTATGCCAATTGTATATTAACTGTAAAATAGAGGATTATCATGATACAATCCACAGATGCAGAGAGGTTAAGTAGTAAAGGGGATATTATTGCTTCTTATAATATTATGCTTAGGATGTAGCTCTGGAAAACAGGTGGAATCTGCGGCATGTCCTCAGCACTGACACCGCAACCCAGGAATCACCACAGTATTCTGTCTGGCTAAAGGGGAAAGCATGCATGTCCCTAGGGAGTAAATTTCACAAGTGAACTATAGGCAGGTGGGGATGGGAACAGAAGGAATCAGAATAGGGGTGGGAGGAAAAATAGTTCTGCAAGGTGACTGGAAGTGGGCAACATCCAGAAGTGAAATGAAAATTTAGTGAAATGGAAATTCCCTGGAATCTACAAGGGTGAACCTAGGAAAGATTCCTAGTAAAGGAGAATTGAAGCCTGAATTGATCATCGTCTGTAATAAGGCAAGGCCTCAAGCGGTGGAACTGGTACCTCAACCCCCTCATAAAACCACCTATCTACAATTTGTCCCGACTTCAAGATGTGCTGGAGTAAAGAGTGAGCCGATCTTGTGGAAGTGGTCAACTAGTGACTGGCCCAACCTGACAACCTCAGAATGCATGACTGTGTGACTTAATTGATAATGACTTACTCAAGGAAAATATATTTCAAATAAAAATTAACACGGTAGTTGTGTTGATTCTATATTGGTAACTATTTGCTATACATATAAGGATACTGACACACAATTCAGATATAAAGTGACAGATGTTGCATGTGGAATAATATAGTAAATTCATGAAAGAGAGAAAAATCTCAATTTGAAAACTGAACCCTTGGAGATCATGTTGCAGTCACTTGGTGCAGTGTCTGCCTAGAAGGTGTGACGTTTTCTTTCCTAGCATCTAACACGGTAGCAGATTCCTTTAATCCAAAGCGCATGGGCGATGAAAGCAGGAAGATTAAAATTCAAGTTTATCCTTAGAGGCGTAGTGAACTCATCACATGAGACCCCAACTAAGAGACGGAGAAATATGGAGATAGATAGAGACATGGTGTGAGTGTGTGTGTGTGCACGCACATACATGCGAGAGAGAGAGAGAGAGAGGGAGAGAGAAAGAGAGAGGAAGAATATAAAATGTCACACTAGAAGAATGTTTAATGGACAGGAAGTCACATACCTTTTTATGTTATTAATCATGTAGGTTCGTTTTCTAATTGTTGATTTATTAAAAGATAATTTAATGATTTATTCAATGCAGATTATTTATAAGATAGGTTTGTTGTAGAGAATCATAGTGATACACTCATGTAAGCAAATATTTCAAAAATTATAGCATGAAAACTACCACATTTAATTTGAAAGACAAATTACAGGATAAGAAGTTCTTTAGAAAGAATGGTAAGTGCATGTTTTTCTCTATGATTAAATAGTTCTAAAAGCTTTCCTTAATGAATTAACTCATAAATCTAATGCATTTACTAAGCTGTTTTAGAAATGACAGTTAATTCTCCTAGACAAATTAAGGCATATGCTGCCTTTCATTTTTGGTCAGTTATTGAAACTTTGGAGATGAATCTCCTTGTATTTTTACCATGCTTTATCTGAAGTGATTATTCAAAAATCTTAGATAAATTATTATCTGAAGCCATATAATTTAGCAAACTAGCTTTTTACATTTCTCCACAAAGTAACAGTTTTGGAGAAGGTTTGATTAAAGAAAAGTATAAGCCATTTGTCTGTATACTATATACCTGAACTGCGTAAAGGCCCATGTTTAAAATATAAATTTACTGGTGAAACCATGTAAATCTGTGAGAATTTTTTTCAGTTTTAATGTGCATCTCTACTTTAGAATTCACAAATGAAAGTGATTTATTTAGGTTCAAAATTCTGGTAAGATAATAGAGAAGATTTGAAGCGGTGATTACTGACTTAAGCTTCACTTTTTTTCCTTCAACAGTATTATATCATTTCTGCAAGTAAACTGGTTCTAGTTTAGCTCTGAAAAAATGTACACACACACTATTTAAATAACCTTTAAATATAATCACCTGTGATTTTTTCCTTACAACATTTTCCCATTAATTTTAACCTAACCAAATAATTCTTTAGCACCTAAAAAGTGCTAGATTAAAATTAGTTACTACTTAGAACATAAGGGAGAAATATATATCCGTATATGAACATATTCACACACATACACATGAATGCAAATTTGGCTGAATATACAACGCTTGCTAAACACAAGTAAGTAAATGATTTTTTCCCACTGATTTTCTTTTACCCCATGCATTTCCTTTGAATAAAAATAAAACATAAAACACTCTTCATACGAAGACATTTTAAGTATTATAAAAGATAAAGTGAAGAAATAAGGCAGAAGAATCCAAAAAGTTTTTTCCTGTCATACCTGGGCATTGTTGTCAGCCTGTCCCTCAGGAATCAGGTCCAAGTCTCTCCATTATTACTTTGGCAGAGTTGGAATGTACTATACTAATATACATACATTACCTTAACTGTGTTTGTGTTTCTTACTGGTTTTAACTTCCATAGAAAACAGCGACAATGCCAGAATAATTTCAATATAACTTTAGTAATTCTCTACTTCTAAATGGAGATAATTAAATAGAACTAGTCAAAAGAGAGCCTTGTGTATGTACATGTATCTATGTAACTCTGAGACAGCCTTGTGTGCGTACATGCATCTGTGTAATACTAAGACAGACTGCATGTGCAAAACTGAAAACTGCTGCAGCATATCAAATGTTTCTATACATTCCCAATGCCTTGCAGCTGTGAAAATACAGCTATAACTAATTACCATGCAAATGTTTGAAATGTTGCTTATGTATGTGGGATGTTCACCAAAATCATCATTTTTTTTGTTAAAGCAGACATCATGACTGAGTAAAGGAAATGTCATGTTTTGATGAACACTCTGCTTGTACTAAAATACATGCTACACTCCTGGATAGGGCACTTGGAGGGTTGAACCTTTAACCATAAAACAAATACACTTAAATTACTGAGAATTTGCCTTCTTCCTTTCTGTGTTGGAAGGTTTCCATAGCTAAGCTTGCATGTGAAGACCTCACAACTAGGATCACTTTTCTGCAGGGACTTTCCTGGAAATTCTACAAAGAATAAGAAACATAGCTTGCCATATATGGTGCTGTATCTTACTTTCTAGTTTGGAACCAGATGGAATAAAAGTAAAATGAACTGTAAGTTCCTCTGTAGTACACAAAGCAAAAGCAACATTTCAAATAAAATTAGTCATATCCACTTACCAAATTCTCTTTAGTTTGAAAATTATTATTGTTGAGACAAAGGAATTTTTTAAAAAGTCAGAATGTGGATGCGGCTGGTTTTAAATGGTAACAATTTAGCAGCTAGTACCACATCCCTCATACAGTCAACATTAAATGATGAGCCAAGGGACTAAGTACTGCCAAACTCTTCTTAATCTGAAAAAGAAAGAGGGCAAGGGTCAATTATAGTATGGAGCCAGAAACATGATTTTTTTGCTTCATGGCGAAAAATATAATTGTTTAAAATAATCACAGCTCTTTCAAATTATGAATTATGTGCACACACATGCGTGTGCACACACACACACACACACATACACACATATAGTTGTTGATTGCTTAACTTTAAAGACCAAGCCATCTCTCCAAGCTTGAGAAGCCTTCTCTAAGATATTTGACAGGATTGTACAAGAAATCCCAAACCATTGTACAATATTGCTATTGCCTCCAGAGATAGAAGTAACTGTTTATTGCTGAAGATACCATTCACTTCAAACATAGGTACCAAAGACTCTGAGCTCAAACTACAAGTCAAAATGGAATGATGAGAGAGGCAAAATAGTCATCCCAATGGAAGAACACATACCAATTTGTTGTCCAATTCCCAATGGTCATCCCAGAATATGTACAGATACAGGAAATATGATATAGACTAATCATCCTAGTTTTATATGTTTATAAATAATAGGTATGTAACAACAATTAACAAGAAAGAGTTCCTGAATTATAACTAAAGCAAATAGGAGGGTTTGTTGGGATGAAAAGGAAGGGTAAATAATAAAATTACATTATAATTTAAAAAACTAAAAAGTGTGCTTAAAAAGCAATTTTGTAAGTTGCATATATTCACATGTTACACATACACATAGTTAATATACTATACTGAGTATATTAAAATATAGTGTACATATTATAATACTATTTATTATATCTTGTATTTAGCATATATAATATATGCTACACAAATTAGATATACTGTTATATATATATATATATGTAGAAGGAAGGAGAGAGAGAGAGTTTTATTTGGAAGTTTAATTAGAATTATCCTATGCAGGTGATAGTGATCCAATCATTATCTGTAGAATATCAACAAAAACTCAGTTTCAGGCATTGTTATTTACTTTTGAGATGCTACTTAGAATATGTAAGAGAATCACAAAACAAAGAAGTTATTGGTACTACTTCTGGTTGCCTACATGAACTCGAATGTATGTTTTTTTCCTATTAAAGTACATATATATATTATATTGGAATATATATTCATATTCATTCCAATACAAAAAATCTGGGTTAAATTAAATATAGTTATCAATTGGGAAATGGTTACTTTGACTTATACTCCAACAAATATTTCATTAATTAATAAGGAGGTGAACTCAACATATTTAAAAAGTTAGAGATAGTAACATGAATATGTGGCATAATCTGAAATCAGCAGTTGTGTGAACTTTGAAACTGAAATAATATGTTAAAAACCATATAGTGAAATTCACTTTTTTTTTATTTCTGGTGTTCAAATGGTCTATAGTGGTTGCTCATTATGGTGGATTTTGAAGAAACATATATGTGGTAATAATGAACAGAAGCAAAATAGCTTCATCTGAGTTTTAGTTTAGAAACCCTGTATCTGTGTTGCTGGGTGTACAGACAGGGAAGGCACAGTACTGGTTATTCATGAGCTGGGAAGAGAATGACTTTTTAGCATCTTGCTGGGAGTCCAATCCTCGGTGTACTTGCATCTCCATTATTTAAAACACGTTACTCCATTCACATACAAATTGATCTCTGCTGTAAATATAAATAACAACATAAAGCACCCTACAAAATAAATGTGGATTGTGTAAATAAATCCAGTGGACTTCTTATAATGATGTTTAACCTGTGGATGTTTTACTACTCACTGCTGCAACACTGCCTTTAGTATATAGATTAATGTAAAATAGTTAAGCTACTTAAAGAAAGAATCTAGCAGTATACACCATCATTAGAGAGAAAACAGAAAATATGGAGGGTATCTCTTTTTACTTCTAGAAGATACACTATGTAATCAAAAATCAAGACAGGCCAAGGGTGTTATGTTATTTATCTAAAACGCAGAAAGGCTTGAGTTTGTTGTTGTTGGTTTTTGTTTTTGTTTTGTTTTTTGAAACAAGGTTTCTCTGTCCCAGAACTAGCTCTTTTAGACCAGGATTAAAGGCTTGCGGCACCACCGCCTGGCTAAGGCTTGAGTTTTTACTAGCATCGCACACACTGAAGAAGAGTAGATAGGTTAATATTGTATCAAGTATTTGTTTTAGTTGACTGCAACAATTTGAATGATTTCTTTAGGGATGTTAAATGGAGTGAAATGATTATAAATTTGGGGAAGAAAACTTAGCAACAGGAATTTGTTGGCATCAGGACTACGTAAAAGTGTCCAACAATTATTCAACCCTAAAATTTTGTGAAAGAGAGTAAATGGGAATATGGCCATTATCAGGAAAGAATGATTTGACTTTTTTATTTGAATCATCACTGTGTGACAAAAATTTACTATGAACATTTGGCATTGACTTTTGTGGAAAAATGCGCTAAATGGTGTTTATCTGCCTATCCTGAACTTTACGCACAACACTAAGGTCGTCTTTATAGATTCATATAGATATGCTTGAGTTTAGGATGAAGATGTGTGTGTTTATGTGTGTCGTGTGTGTGTGTGGTGAGGGTGTTCATATACAGAAAAAAAGATACCTTACTAAATCCAGGAACCAGCAACTTTTAAAGGGGGGAAAGGAGGAGGAAAGCGGATGAAATTGGAATCTAGCACTTTAAACAGCCTCTTTGAAAGTTCTAATTCATTTTGCAGTGCACTCACTGCTATATCACAAAGCAGAGTGGAGAAAACAAACACACTAAGATTAATGAAATAGTGAGTGCAGTGTACAGGAAATGAATCCAAAATAAGTATTTTCCTCCATTACCATCCATTATCTGGAAAGGGTCATGATATTTTTTCTCAGATAAAAGGTGCAAAGTAATAAAGAATAAAATATTTCTTCAACACGGCAATATTTCTCTGTATCAGATCTCCTATCTACCTATCATCTGTCTCTATCTTCTATCTCTCTACCAACTATCTCTCTATCTTTTCTATCTATCTATCTATCTATCTATCTATCTATCTATCTATCTATCTAT
>LOEQ01003991.1:296090-308428 GCA_001685075.1 Bramus lutescens
CTGTGTGGGAGCCTGGTGTGTTTGGATGCTCACCTTCCTAGACCTGGATGGAGGAGGGGATGAGGACCTTGGACTTCCCAAAGGGTAGGGAACCCTGAGGGTTCTTTGGACTGGAGAGGGAGAGGGAAGGGGAATGGGGGTAGCAGATGGGAAATGGGGAGGGGGATATGTGAGTAGGGGAGGAGGTGGAAATTATTAATAAAAAAGAACTCTCAAAAATATTACAATGAAAATGTATATGATGTCAATAATATGGAAATGAGAGCGAATCTTTACAGGTTACTGGGAGATTATGCAAACAGGTCTATAAAATACTGGTATATGCCAATTGATAGATCTATATGTGCATTTTTATGTACAATAGTAAATTCTATATATATATAAATATACATGAAATACATATATATTCATATATTTTATGAAGAAGACCTTTAAAGGCTTTGCATATTTTTTTTCTTATTTAGAGAATTTATAGTGTTTCAGTTCAGAGAGTAAAAGCCAGGATAAGGTGCAGAATGTGAGTTCCAGTTCTCTTTTATTTAATAAAATGTTTAATATTCCCAATTCTATAGTCATCCTTCCTCTTTCTTCATATTTGTAGTAAGGGTGGTAGGGTAGAATTGATTCGCGTGGATTTACTAATTCACCCTTTCATTCTTCCTCCTAATGGTACATTTTCTAGCACCTTTAAATCCTAGATGACTCTTCCACATCAATCAAACAGAAATGTGTAAAATATATATTAAGGTAGAGTTTTCAAATTCTGTGTTAGAATTACATAGTGAGAGATCACTATACTTGTTAATGTAATTCCTGGTTAAAAATACTCCAGCAAGAGCAATTGCTTAGGTCTTGTTTCTAGAGAAATTTGTAAGTGCAGACTCAGCTTTCATTCTTACTGATAATTGCAGTTATGGGATAAAGGAGAAGGTAAATTTGGAAAGAAATGTAAAAATAGGTAGTGTATATGTATAATATAGTCTAAATAATGGTTTTCTAATTTAAATGGTAGCAATTAGACTGAGATATGCCACACTCACTGCAAGGTCATGAGGGAATATAACAATATCAGCTAAAAGTTTAACTTCATTTTGCTATACCACTAAGCGCTCCACCTGAAAAGATTCTAATTTTCTACGATGTGAAATTAGAAGATATTCCATCAAAAGAATTACTTTAGAAAATTGAATCACTGAATCCCCAAGTACTGCCTTTATTAAAAAAAAAACTCTTTTATGGTCTTTGAAAATATATAAACTGTCTGGATTAAAAATTCTCCCGCTCTAATTTTAAAAAGAATGTTTTGGTAATAATCTCTGATTATTAAGTGGTAATATCCTGCCACCAAGATGGTAGCAAATGATATAAAGTATTTCACTTGTAAAGGAAATTGAGTGGATAAGCTGAGACTGAGTTGATCCCAGAAGCCAGCTACCTGAGAGGTCATACAAAGTCAACATCTATGTTTGTTTTGCTACTAAGAGAGTCATTCTAAATAGCAGTCAGGGCAAGCTCTTGAGAATTATAGCCCCAAAATAAACAAGCAAACAAAAATTTTATTTTCTCTCTCTCTCTTTCTCTCTGTCTCTCTTTCTCCCTGAAAAGGTATTTCTTTTGAACCATCTTATTTTGCTATTTCCATTTAGTAATGTTAGACACTGTATGGTTAAAATGTCATGGCAATAAATGTGGAGAAGTTATTCTTTGAGATCCGCATTAGTTTTAGCCATAAAATACAACAGTGAATGCCTATGCATAATGATATTTCCGATCAACATATGATGAATTTAATATTAAGACATTGAGTCTTTCCTAAAGGTCCATACCAACCTCAAATCTATTTCAAATTATCTTTTTTATTGATGATTTTTTTAATTTATCAGATTTTTAAAATATGAATCCAAATTCCCACTCCTCCCCTTCTCCCATTCCCTCCACACACCCTCCCACTAATCCTAAGAGAGGGTAAGGCACTTTGTTTGTGGAAGGTCCAGACCCTCCTTACTACATCTGAGCAAGGTATGCATCCAAAGGGAATAGGACCTCCCAAAAGCCAGTGCATTCAGTAGAGATAAATCCCAGTGCCACTGCCAGTGGCCCCTCAGTCGGCTCCAGCCATACAACTGTCAACCACACTCAGAGGAACTAGTTTGGTCCTATGCGTGTTCCTTCCCAGTCCAGCTGGTTTTGGTGAGCTCCCATTAGCTCAGATAAACTGTTTCAGTGGATGAACCCTTCATGGTCTTGACTTCTTTGCTCATATTCCTTCCACTCTTCAACAGGACCTTGGGAGCTCAGTCCGGCACACTGATGTGGGTCTCTCTGCCTTTGTTTCCATCTGTTGTTGGACGAAGGTTCTAAGGTGATGTTTAGGATAATCATCAGTTTGACTACAGGGCAAGGCCAGTTCGGGCAGCCTCTCCTCTATTGCTTAGGGTCTTAGCTGGGGTCATCCTTGTGAAATCCTGGGAATTTTTCTATGGCCAGGTTTCTTGTTAACCCCATAATGGTTCCCTCAATCAAGATATTTCTTTCCTTGCTCTCATTTCTCTCCTTCCACAATCTCGACAATCCTATTCCCTCAATTCTCAACCTTCCCCTTCTTCCCTTCTCTTCCCCTTCTCCCCTTCCTTATACCCCCTCGTGCCCCCATGCTCCCAATTTTGTCAGGTGATCTTGTCAGTTTCCAATTTCCAGGTGGGTCTGTGTATGTTTTTCTTTGGGTTAGCCATATTACTTAGCGTCTCTAGGATCATAAACTATAGGCCCAATATTCTTTGTTTATAGCTAGTATCCACTTATGAGTTAGTGCATACCATATTCATCTTTTTGGGTCTGGGTTACCTCACTCAGGGTAGTGTTTTCTAGTTCCATCCATTTGTATGCAACATCCAAGATGTCATTTTTCTTTTTTAACCACTGAATTAGTACTCTAATGTGTAAATGTGCCTCACTTTATTTATCCATTCTTCAGTTGAGGGGCATCTAGGTTGTTTCCAGGTTATGGATATTGCAAATAATACTTCTGTGAACATAGTTGAACCAAATCAGGACAGAAATCCTTCCTTCCTTCCTTCCTTCCTTCCTTCCTTCCTTCCTTCCTTNTTTCTTTCTTTCTTTCTTTCTTTCTTTCTTTCTTTCTTTCTTTCTTTTTTAATGGAGGTGACCATTGGAGAAACAACTTAAAATTCCTCTGGATAGAGGAAGTGATTATTGGCTCTGATTCAAGTCACAAGAGGCACACTTCCCACAGAAATATGAGGTATTAACTTCCAGCTTTCCCACCCTCCCATCAAAGTCAAAGAGTCAAAGAGTATTTCTGCTTGCTGTGAGGCTTTGAGGTGCTTTGGATTGATTCCTCCCAGGAAAACAGAGAATGCAAAACTGAAAAGTTCCCAAAGTAGTTTTAAAAATACAATTGTCATTTAGCCCAAAATGTTTACAAGAATTTATGAGGCAATCAAAATGTGTTAGTGAGTTAGAATTATGGAAACAGGACAGAGAAAACATCCCAGATCTTTTTCTTACTGTAATATATTTCTTTTTCCTTTGTTGGGACAGGCAAATGTGCCTTTTTCTAAGTACTGCCATTTTGACTTCTATTTTACCTTTAGGACAAAACCATGTTTACATTCCCAAATTCTAGGGAGCTGGGGCCTTTTTAATAGCGAACTAACCTCCTATTTAAACAATAGAAATAAAGTTATGCATCTTTATCTCTCTGAAAGCATTATGGCTGCTCCTCATGATAAAATGAATAAATGTATCTGATAGGTTGGACTGAAAAGTTTACATTTTTTTGTTAATTAACAGTGATGGAACATAGAAAGAAAACCCCTAATCTTTGAATCCTGATTGGTGATGACAAATGTAACTTGGCACAGATGTTTGTGGTGTTTGTCCATAAATACTTCCAGGGATGAATGTTCAGGGAGTGAGTTTAGTCTGTCCTGCGCTACCCATGTCTCTACTGTTGTTCCTGACTGGTCAGTTTCTGTAGTGCTGCCCAGTAGTAAATCTTGCTTTGCAGAGCCTCTTGTGTCTGTTCTGATTGATTTGGAGCCTTGGACCCACAACATATTTTTTTTTCTTTTCTTTTGCTTGTTTCATTTTGAGACAGGTTTTCTCTGCATCCTGTGTGTCCTAGAACTCACTCTGTAGACCAGGCTGGCCTCAAACTCACAGAGATCTGCTGCCTCTGCCTCCCAAGTGCTAAGATTAAAGGCGTGCAGCACCACTGCCCAACTTCCAGTGTTTTCTTAGACATCTGTTTGTCTTCTTATTTATCTACCACAGACACTTGTTCTTCCCTTAGTTAATGGCACCTAGTCAGGAAGTATGGTGGAACACGCTGTATGGTTGTAGGGTCAGGAGTTAGTATCTGCTGGGCAGTGTGTTACATATCCTTAACCTCAGCACTTGTGAAGAAGAGGCAGATAGATTTCTGTGAGTTTGAGGACAGCCTGGTCTACAGAGTAAGCTTCAGATCAGAGAACCCCAGAAAAACGGGATCTCAAAAAAAAAATCAAAACCAAACAAAATGTTAATACTACTATCTATCTACTATAGGGGTAATCTGTACTGTATATCAAAGAATCAACCAATCAATCATATGCCAGGTATGATTATTACTGACAAATATGTCGTTCATTTTTATTGGAGCCAGGTAGACGCATCATTATCTGATATTTTAATTTATAAATATGTATGGGGGTCAGATTACATGGCATGGTATATAAATATAGGAATGTAGGTTCAAATTCAGAAAAAAACAATAATTAATAAAGTATAAATAATAGCATAATAAATTTTGGAACACAGATGCATGCTGTGCATGTACACGCTATTATTTTAAATCAGGGTCTTGAATTAATATTTAGCCAATACCTGCCCTTAACTCTGATACTCGTACTCAGTCTCCAGAGTTCGGTAATTTCAGGAGTGAGGTGCCATGCTCTTGCATGTAATTTTAAAAAGCTATAGCAGTGGATATGTACAAATATTCCATTTTTTTCCTGCTACTTCATTTTATACTCTTGGTTAAACTCATGTTTAAATTATTGAGTTGTGAATATTACTATGAATTGATCGTCAATAGCATGGATCTAAGTAGGATGTTTGTTTTCTCATTAATCTTGTTGGTCATTATATCATTTACTGTTCATTATAGCAAGAGACAGATTGCACAAATGCTTAATATTGTTAGTTCAGCTTGGTTGCCTTCTTTAGAGACACTAATTCTACAGAGCAGTTGGGCAAAAATCAATGTCTTATGCACCATTTATATTAAAGTGTGCTTGTTAGGCAATTGAATCAACACTACATAGAGTTTTCTTGAGTTAATTGATCAACTCCTACAAAACAAATTAATATGATACATCAAACTTATGGAATTCTTGTCCAGAAAGTACATAATAAGCACCATCACTAAAAGAAAATCAGTATTCCATGTGGAATACTGAATTTTAACCCTACTAAAATTGCTAGATAAAAATAACAGCAGAGGTAATGTAAACATCAGTTTAAAGGAAAACTTTTCTAGACCAATTGAAGTTTATGTCACGTAATGTAACCGCATGGCTGAAGCATTTGTCATGTATTTGGATTTTTTCTTATCTCATCCTTTATGAATTGAAAAAAAAAACAGAGTTTGAAAAGTCATGACACAGGGTATTGATTTATTTAATAGTATAAATGGATTTATGATTACAGCCTTATTGTAACATTTAATATTAGTAAATATTCTGTAAACCAGATTCTATATTTTCGTAAATCAACTGCATATTCATATTGCTAAAATGTACTTCTGTGAGAATATAATAAAATTATGTTCCATAGGGTTAGGTATTGGTCCATGTGAAAATCATTCTCATTTCATTAGCATTCATAAATATAGATTTCTATAAGAAAATATATGATATTATATATACATAGCACAGTAAATTAATATATTAAATTTTGTCCAGTGTTTAGTTCATAAATATTGCCATGATAATGCATAGAGAATGCTCTATGTAGTATTGATTCAATTGTACAACAAACATATTTTAGCATATTTGAGACAGAGCTAAGGAAAAAAAACCTATATATATATATATATGAATCAATATTTCCAGAATAACATATGCAAAGTTAAGAATATATGTTAAATCCCATTTACTACACATAAAGAAGCGTATAATCTTCTTTAGAATGTTTTTCATTGTGTAAGTTCAGCATAAAAAAGTCTCAGTATGCTTCAAGCAACAAGGAAAATAAGAAAATCATAAAATTCTTGGCCTGTCACTAGCATTCAGCTAGTTGCATGATATCTCACTGAGATAATATCTACAGTTCTTGAAGAAAAACACACCTGATTACTCTTGCAATGTCTTGCACAAACAACAAGAGATACTACCTTGAAAAAAAATCCCATTAACCTACATTTACACATGACCGTGAATGCCTTGCACAGTTACCACAGGGAAATTTGACTTCTTCAGGCACTATTCTTAGTCCAAGCACATTCTTACCTATAGAACAGAATTTTACCACTGATAAAAAAAATGTGATTAAATAGAACGTGTAGGAAATAAAGATAGATTTATTTAGGCAAAGAAGGTCCTTCATCTGTTCTGATGAATCAATATTTCTTCCATATAAAATGGTTTTAGTCATGTATAAATGTTTGTGTATGAGCGTCTATGCTACATGTTTAGGAGCTCATGGAGGCCAGAAGAGGGATTTGGATTTCCTCAACCTAGAGTTACAGATAGCTACAAGTAAGCCACCAGACATGTGTGTTGGGAACCAAATCTGGTTCTCTGGAAGGAGAAGAAACACTTAGTGGCTAAACAATCTCTTTAGCCCCTGATCTAAGACAGATTAAAAAATATTAGTATGGAGTATCTTTTGGGTTTATGCCCCAGAAGGAGATTCCTGAATCTTCAGATATATGGACACTCAGTTTTCTGAGAAACAACCAGATTAATTTCCAAAGTGACTAAGTTTGCACCCCCAACAATGAGGAAGTGTTCTCCATGTTTCATACTCTTACCAGCATAAACTTCCACTTGTGTTTTTGATCTTTGTCTTTCTGAAAAGTTTAAGATGGAATCTCAAAGTCTATTTGATTTCCATTTCCCTGATGGCTAAGGATGGTGAACATCTTTATCAGTATTTCATCACCATTTGAGATTACTTTCTTGAGAATTATTTATTTACATATTTATCCCATTTTAAAATTGAATTATTTGGTTTGTTTATGTCTAATTTCTTAACCTTTTAATATATATTTTAAATTAGCCTTCGTCTTTTCCCATTCTATAGGTTGTCATGTTGGTCTATTAATGGTGTTATTTGTCTTACAGAAGTTTTTCAGTTATATTATATCCCAATTATTGTCAAACTAGTGCCTGTATAATTGGAGTTCTGGTCAGAAAGCTGTCTCCAGTGCCTGCCGTGCTTTCAAGGCTTTTCCACTTTCTCTTCTGTTAGGTACAGTGTATCTAGTTTTATGTTGAGGTCCTTGATATACTTAGACTTGAGTTATGTGCAGAGTGATCAGTATGGGTCTATTTGCATTCTACTACATGCTGACATCCAGCTAAACCAGCACCATTTGTTGAAGAAATGTTCTTTTATCTATTACATGTTCCTGGCTTCTTTATTGAAAATCAGGTGTCCAAAGTTATGTGAATTTACATCTATGTTTTTATTTGATTTCATTTATCAACCTTTCTATTTCTACACCAGTACCATGAGGTTTTTATTACTACATCTCTGTAGTACAGCTTGAAATCTGGGTGTTGATATCTTCAAAAGTTCTTTTACTGTGTAGGATTGTTTTAGTTATTCTTTTGTTTTGTTTTGTTTTTCTGTAGGAAGCTGAGTATTGCTCTTTCTAATTCTGTAAAGAATTGTGTTTGGATTTTGATGGGAAGCGAACTGAATCTGTAGATTGCTTTTGGTAAAGTGATCATTTTTACTATGTTAATACTACTGAGTCGTGAGAATGAGAGCTTTTTCACGTTCTTATATCTTCCTCAGTGTTTTTTTCTTCTTCAAAGACTTGAAGTTCTTGTCATATAAATCTTTCACTTGCTTGATTAGAGTTACCCCAAAATATTTTACATTGTTTGCGGCTATCGTGAAGGGTTTCATTTCCCTAATTACTCTTTCCACCCATTTATTATTTGTTTTTTAGAGGACTACTGTTTTGTTTTGTTTTTTTGTGTGTGTATGTGTGTTTATTTTGTACCCAGTCACTTCAATGAAGATATTTATCAGCTGTAGGAGTTGACTGGTAGAATTCTTTGGATCACTTACGTATATTACCTATTCATCTGAAAATCATCATGATGTTTGGCTCCTTCCTACCCAGTTCATATTCACTTGATCTACTTTAGTTGTCACATTGCTCTAGCTAGAACTTCCAGAACTATATTGAAGAGAAATGGAGAAAGTGGACAGTCATGTCTTATCCCTCATTTTAGCAGATCTGCTTTATATTCATCTAACTTGATGTTGGCTATCAGATTGCTATATATTGTATTTATTATGCTTGGGTATTTCCC
Source organism: Bramus lutescens (assembly GCA_001685075.1). Classification (NCBI taxonomy): domain Eukaryota; kingdom Metazoa; phylum Chordata; class Mammalia; order Rodentia; family Cricetidae; genus Bramus; species Bramus lutescens. The sequence goes on from LOEQ01003991.1 coordinate 304,646, forward strand.
TTGTATCTCTGATCTCCCCAGGACGTTTATCATGAAGTGGTGTTGGATTCTGTCAAAGATTTTTTAAGTACCTAATGAGATGATCACATAGATTTTTTTCTTTTAGTTTGTTTATATTGTCGATTACATTGACAGTTGTTTACCCAAATCTCTAGAATGAAGTCTACATAACCATGGTGGATAATTTTTGTTGTATTTTTTATTTGTTTTGTGAGCATTTTATTGAATATTTTTGCATCAATACTCATGAACTATTTCTTCTAGCAAAAGGATATTTGCTTAAATATGTACATAGCTCCTTTGTTCAGAAAATGAAAACAACTAGATGTCTCTCAACCAAAAAGTGAATAAATAAAATGTAACACACTTGCACAATGGAACATTACTCAACTGTTAAAAAAATTAGTTCATGAAATTTTGCAGGCAAATGGATGAAACTAGAAAAAAATATCCTGAGTTAGGTAACACAGATCCAGAAATACAAGCTTGATATGTTCTCACTTACAAGTGAATATTAGCTGTGAAGTAAAGGTAATCGTGCAGCAATCTACAGACACAGGGAGGCTGAGTAACAAGGAAGGCTCAGGGGGGAATTCATGGATCTCCCTGGGCAGGAAAAAAGAATGTATTTCATGGATAGACTCGAGGCAGGTTGAGATGGAAACAGGAGGGTTCAGGTTTGGTGAAGGAATGGACAGAGTACTGGAAGAGATGCTTCGAATTGAGGAGGTAGAAACCTATTGCCAAGGAAACTCTTTTAATCTATAAGGATGACCCTACCTGAAACTTTTAGTAATGGGGGTTACCGAGCCTTTCAGGCCATCTTCCGTAATTAGGCAAGTCCTTCAGTGGAGGGCACCATAGAGACACAAAAACTTCAACATACAATTTGTGATGACTCAATATGTGCTAGTGTAAAAGTGGAACAGAGTTTGTAGAAGTGACCATCTAATGACTAGTCCAACTTGAGACCCATGCCACAAGAGGGAGTCCACACCTGACAGTGCCTGAAAGGCCAGAAACCAATCTAGATAACCTAGAGACCTAGGATAAAACCAAACACAACTGGCAAAACTAAAAACAAGTCAATAAAATGATTCCTAATGATATTCTGCTTTACTTGTAGACTGGATCCTAGCAAAGGACACCAGCGAGGCTTCATTTACCAACTGACGGGAGCAGAAGCAGAGACCCACAGCTAAACATTAGGTGGAGTTACGGAATCCAGCAGAAGTGGAAGATGCCAGAGAAGGTGAGGACATCTGGAGAACACTGCCCACAGAATGAAATGATCAGGGCTCATAGGCGCTCACAGAAACTAGAACAACAATCTGGGAGCCGGTATGAATCTGAGCTAGGTTCTCTGCATACATGTGGTTTTTTTAGCTTGCTGTTGTTGTAGGAATTCCTAACAGTTGTAATGGTTCTGCCTGTGACTCTTTTGAATGTTTTGGGAACCCTTTGCTTCCTATTGAGTTACCACATCCATCCTTGATATAAGTGTATGTGCACAGTCTTAATCGTTGCCTCTTATGCCATATTTGGTTGATACTCTTCAGAAGCCTTCTCTTTTCTGAAGGGAAAAGTAGGAGGAGAGTATTTGAGGGACCTGAAAGACAGGGGAGAATGTGAAGGAGAGGAGAAAAAGCAAATTTCTGTCAGGATGTAATGTATGAGAGAAGAGCAAAATAAATTAAAACACACACACAAAGAAATTAGGCGGGTAAATATGAAATAGCTTTTTGTAAGGCTGGGGAGAGTTACAAATGCATTCCCATCTCTTGATAAGAAGCATTATTTCAAAATTATGAACTTTTATTTCTTTTATTTGGAAATTTTATAAAATCCCAGAACATGCAACTTCTAATAATGTAGATAATAGTTATTGGACAAAATATTTTAGTATGTCAATTTTAAAAACTGAAATCAAAGTACATTGTTGAAATAAATTCATATTCTGTATTGATTAATACATTTATAGAAATAAAACTGAATAAAAATGGTGCCTTTAGAATTATTTTACATGTTCAATGTAAATTCTTTTTGTGTTTTAAAGACATACTTTGAATTAGATGATAATGATAAGATAGAATACATTAAATACACAAATAATAAACGTCAAATGGTACTTCTAGGGTTTCTGTAGTTTATAAATATTTTAAGAAACTGAAAAAACCACTCTATATATGTAAAATTATTAGTTAATAACTGATGAAACAAAACTATGTTATCATTACAAAAACTTTAATGAAACTCATTAGTATAAAATTATGCTACAATAATAATTTCTATAATTTTTGTTTTGAAATATTGATATCCTTGAAAAATACAAGATTGGATAATTTTCTCAAATGTTTCACAAAAAAACCCAAAATTTATTTCAAGTGTTAAAATTATTATGATATTTCACTTTCTTGGTAATCATGTTCAGTGACATTGGATTTATTGAAATTGTAAGATGCAAGAATAAATTATATCTTTCAGACCCAAGTAAATATTATCCTTATACTAGCCTAATCATTATATTTAATTTAATTAAATGTGTTAAAAAAGATTTTCCCTTTAATTATTAGTTTAAACACAAAGTGAGAATTTCATTATAGATACCTAAGGTCCTCTAAATCTTAATGATCTTAAAAGTGTTAGTATTAGAAATGGCGCTGGCTTTTATTTTTGACATTTCTCTGTATATTTATTTTCATTTTATGCTTACTCAAAGACTTTATTGTTTTCATTTCAGGTCTCTCAATTTATCATTATTTTTAGTTTACATAACTAATATGGAATTTACAAAAATAATTTACTTTGGTCGATTTTACTTTCCCTCCTCCAATATTAGGCAATTTCTCTTCCTTCTGTTTCTCAAAGGAAAAATAAATATTTCTACTGTGTGTGTGTGTGTGTGTGTGTGTGTGTGTGTGTGTATTACTTGGTGTTATTTTTGTTTATGTGGCTTTGCACAGTGCAGTTGAGCACATGCCATATAGAGGGTATGAAGGTCAGTAGAGAACTGTGGGAACCTGACCTCTTCTTGCATTGTATTTAAGGGAACTAATCTTGATTTCTGTCACTGTGTCACAGGGTGGGTGACCCCAAACCTTCTGTGAATTCTCCTGTCTCCTCTCATCACACTGTAGTAACATTAGATTTGAAGATGCATGCTACTGGGCCTCGCATTGTAGGGATTCACAATTACATATGCCCTCAAGTATATAAGCTAAGCCCTGCTATCCACAGAGCCATCTTATTCAGTTTTTTTTATGTTGCATTGATAAAGTGACAGAAAGCTACCATATATCCTAGGCTAGAATATAAATTTTTGTTTAGGATATCAGTTTAAAAGTTTGAAAACACTGACTTGAAATACAAATGAATTTTTACATTCATTATAATGGATTTGGGGACACAAGGAACTCTTCTGGAAATTATGTATAGACTTAGTTGACAAAAATTGGCTAGAACTGTGTTACAAGAGAACTAATCTGGAAATCTGCAAAGGAAGTTGGAAAATAAAGACTTTGTGTCAGATAAAATCAGAGAAATTTCTCCATGTAATAGGATAATAGTTTTTGGGTTTTTCTTTTTTGTTTGTTTCTTGTTTGTTTTTTAATTAAACATTTGCACGTCCTCCCCTGCTCCATTTTCCCTACCCATTACCCCACTTCCCCTCCCCCCTCCTTCTCCAGTCCAAACAGCAGTCAGGGTTCCCAGCCCTGTAGGAAGTCCAATGTCCTCCCCCCTCTATCCAGGTCTAGGAAGGTGAGCATCCAAACAGACTAGGCT
>LOEQ01003992.1:8081-25242 GCA_001685075.1 Bramus lutescens
TAGTGTGTAGGGTTCTAGAGTCGGGGTTGCCTGTATCAGACAACTGACTTGTGTCTGTGTCTCTTGGTATTGTTTTAACTTGCTTCCTACCCATACTTAAAAGGGTTGGACAAGGTAATGGAAGTTTCCCTAATTCTCAAAGTAGCTCTGCTCACAGCTGAGATCATTGACTATTTTCTCTATGACCTAAATTCCCCACAATGAGTTAAAATAAAGTGATCTGTTGTTGGTATTGTTTGTATGTGATACGAACAGATAGGTGCATGTAATACATGTATACTTGATATATGGAGAAGTATCCAATACATATCAGTCATATGATCAAACTGAAAGTTTGAATACTTTAGGGGAAGCCAAGGCAAAACAACACAGTCACAATGTTGAAGCCATGTGTGTGTGATCTTCATGTGTGAAAGGGGGTATCAGAAGAGGTATCAGATACCTTCTAGTTCCAAAGTTTCTGTATCCTACAGTTTGGCAATTAGAAGGGGTCATGAACTTCTAGTAAGAAATACTTACGACGTGATGGCTGCAAGGGATTTGGGGAGCAGGGAGTACTTGGTAATTAAGGAGAGGTAGGAAACATGGCCTACTTGCTTTAAAAGTTGGGGGCCTATGGAAGCAAAGAAAATAGTGACCACAGTCAGGAAGGCCACGCTTTGGCTCAAACACTGGGGGTGTCCTAGGTATTTATTACAGCTGGAGGGTGCCAGCCACCTGTGTTCCTCACTGCCAAATGGAAAACTGTCATGGGGAGGGTGGGTCCCAGTGACTTGTGTCTTTGGTATACCCTGTGCCACTTTAAAAGTGGTTGACTTGATCATGAATGAAGCAAGCGCGTCACCTTGGCAGTGAGAGCCCATCTGTCAGTGTCTGCCGGGTTAATCAGGGTGCATTTGAGAGTGTATTTGCTTAGGTTCCTTCTCCATACCCTTCAGTTTTCGCTCAGAGAAACCCAGTTGGTCTTATTCAGAAAAGAAGTGATGGTAAAGAACTCATCCTCTGTCAAGCACTTTGGTATGAAAGTTGCTTAGCAGTAGGACAGAAATGAAAAAAAGCAATTAAGTTTATATTTAGTGATCTGTCTATACACATCTGGAGCACATTTGGGGAAGAATTCAAAAGGGTTCATTCATTTGCTGTCTCTTGCTNTCCTCACTGCCAAATGGAAAACTGTCATGGGGAGGGTGGGTCCCAGTGACTTGTGTCTTTGGTATACCCTGTGCCACTTTAAAAGTGGTTGACTTGATCATGAATGAAGCAAGCGCGTCACCTTGGCAGTGAGAGCCCATCTGTCAGTGTCTGCCGGGTTAATCAGGGTGCATTTGAGAGTGTATTTGCTTAGGTTCCTTCTCCATACCCTTCAGTTTTCGCTCAGAGAAACCCAGTTGGTCTTATTCAGAAAAGAAGTGATGGTAAAGAACTCATCCTCTGTCAAGCACTTTGGTATGAAAGTTGCTTAGCAGTAGGACAGAAATGAAAAAAAGCAATTAAGTTTATATTTAGTGATCTGTCTATACACATCTGGAGCACATTTGGGGAAGAATTCAAAAGGGTTCATTCATTTGCTGTCTCTTGCTGCAGAATGTGGGAGTATGGGAGTCACGTTGCAATTCGCACGGCCGAAGACATTTACTGTTGACTTTAAAAAGTTCTTCCGCTTACGTGTAATTACTATCCTAGCAAATGACACTGGAATTGCAGCTTCTTAAGCACAAGACAGAGCAGTCCTTTAAAAATAAAACAAAACTTAGGCCTTAGAAGATAAAAGTTAAGAGTCAGTTGCCTCCAAACCAAAGCATTTATGCTCATGCTTTCTCCTGTGAACCGGTTCCTACCTGTATGGGTGCTATTGCTTGCCAAGACCAATGTGTCTTCCATAAAAGTGTGGCATGTTGATTATGCAGTGAGCCCTGGGCTTTGTGGCTCTGCTGGGCTTTTTCAAAGCTATCAATACTGGTGTGATTTAATGTCAGCTAATGCTTTTAACAAACGTCTTTCCCACTCCCACACCCCAAAAAGGTATGTGTGTATGTAGTGTGTGTGTGTGTGTGTGTGTGTGTGTGTGTGTAACTCAATCCGTTGATGGCATGGTGGATTTAGATTTGTGCACTGTAGCAACCACCTTAGTCATTCCGACCTACTGAAAGTCTGTGTGGAAACAGTTCTCTCTGGGTGGGAGGGGNTGGATTTAGATTTGTGCACTGTAGCAACCACCTTAGTCATTCCGACCTACTGAAAGTCTGTGTGGAAACAGTTCTCTCTGGGTGGGAGGGGGTGGCTGACACCCTAATTCTGTTTCTTCCACTTAGCTTTGACAAATATTTATAATCAAACCACTTCAGGCTCCAAGAGTGTGAGCATCAGACTGAAGCCATTTCTGGGTGCAGTGCGTCAAGTGCTGGTGAGATTTTATCACCCACCACTTGAGAAATATTTTCCTAGGCTGACAGCTCAGAAGGAAAGGAAAAAACGATATAAGAAAGCAAAGTAGACGATACCCACTGAGTTCAGTGCTCTGTAAAAACAGAGCAATTGAGTATCTTGCAGATATATCGTTGAGCTGCATAGGGTTGGTGGCTCATGCCTATAATTCCAGCTCTAGGGAACCAGAGGCAGGAGGATCGCTGTGAGTTTAAGGCCAACCTAAGCTACATAGTGAGTTCCAAGCCAGCCTGGGCTACAAAGTAAGTCCTTGTCTCAAAAACAGTAACAAGAAAACATGAATGTTGAATGAAATGTAGATGCAATTATTCCCAAAGACCCAAGGGAAAGTCATAAACATTGGGACTTCTCTGCTTAGATTTCTTCAGAACACCCTAGTTTTCACTCAGAGAAACCCAGTCAGCTTTGTAGAACTTGCAGTTTGAGAAGAGTACATTNGGCAAAACCAAGCTCCGCTTGAGAGTGCTGTCATGGAACTGAGCAGGGTATGTGCTAATTCTCAAAAAATAAAAAAGAAGATACGTTTGTACATCTGTTTTAATTATTGTCCGGTTACTAAAACTATCACTGTCAAGTGATCAAATAGCAATGAAACAATGTGTGTGTGTGTGTGTGTGTGTACATATATGGGTGTGTGTATGTATGTATGCATACATATGTATATACGGGTGTATATTCATATACATATATGTGTATATACATATATATGTAGTATATGAGTATCTTTGCTGCTGGTTGCTAGGTTACAGCATTGAATGCCTATTGGCCAAGGATATTTGAACACTATGTCACCATAGCTTAGGGGTGATTGATTTTTTTTTAAGTATCTTAATTGAGATAGTGAGGAAATACTGTTAGACTGGGAATTAAAAGTCCTCTCCAAGTTTTAATTTTAATACTAATTTATTCAGTGCACTTAGCTTATAACTCTCCCTACTTTTGTGATCTCTACCATAAGCATTAGATAGATAGATAGATAGATAGATAGATAGATAGATAGATAGATAGATANAGAGCATGCAGCCTCTTCAGAGGGATGAACAATTGTCACAGAGACCAGACTGAGGAGTAGGATGCCAGCATCTTCCACTAGAGCCATGTGCACTGTGAATGTGTCTGCAATCCATGAGAGGGTCTGAGGAAAAACACAATGGGAACCTTTCAAGACTACTGATTCAATTAAGTGCCTCCTGAGAGCGTGGCTGAGCGCCAGCCATGGAAAATTCAGTATCGGCTTACTGAAAGACGCTTCATCTCCCACAAGTACCTGTCCCCCCATCCCTGTTATGTATGCAGGGAAATATTCTGCAGCAACCTTTGGAAAATTTGTCTCTTTTTTGAAATAAAAATAGATACCTCTCAAATTCATTAATGTCAGTAGTCACAGGAAACTTGTAAGTGGAAATGGGAGATTATAAATATGTCCTTACAATGTCTAAAACCAATGAATTGTTCAGACGTACAGTTAAAATTCTGCATGAAATTATTTGCACTTATGACCATTGACGGTATTAAAGCAATGAGTAGCTTTAAAATAAGTGTGATGTGGTCACACAGAAGCCTTATCTCTTTATCTCCCAGCAAATGAGGGGCTATAATCTGCAGCCCCCGTACACCGACTGAATTCTGTAGTGAGCAGCATTCAAAGAGAAAGCTATGTTTCTTTGTCCTTAAAGTGGTATTGTGATAGCCAGTCAGCACGAACACACTCCATACATGCATTGCCTCTGAGCTGTTTATAAGGAGATGGTTGGTGAGTGTCGTCTTGACATATGGGGCAACTATGAGTGTGGGCTGCTGTTAGCGTCTTTAGGTGTGAGCAGCATTGGTCCAGAGGCGTCTGCAGTATTTCCAGATTAAACATGGCAGTGCCAGGGGCTGTATTGCCATCTGTGTGACAGGATGCTCGGACTTTGAAAGGCAAGAGAGGGGAGAAGTAGGAAAGCCCAAAAGAACAGAACACTCACGTTGCCCAGCTCAAAGGAGTTAGCAAAATGGGCAGATAGATTTTCCCCCACTTTATTTTTATTTGTGGTCATTTAGGCTGTTGTTAAATTTTATTCCCGCTAAGCATAAATGATTAAATTCTCCCTTAAATGTTACATAATGCAAATGATGCCACTGTCCAGCATAGTATGAAAAAGATGTTGAAGGAGAGAAAGGTGTCAGAACCAAACCAAAAGAGAGCTATGCCTTCAGCTCCAGGTCCAAGTCAGGGCTGAGTTTGAAAAGTTCAGTATGTCAGAAGAGGAGCAAAAGAACATGAGTTCTGTCCTTTCCCAGAAGTCAGCTACGTTGGGTACAGAATGAGAGAACATTCCGTAGGTTTTCCATGATGTGCGTGTATTCAAAACTCTTCTCCCAGCCCTGGCTCTCAGCAGATAAAAGGAAACCTTAATCAAACAATACTTGAAGAAAANGTCTTTAGGTGTGAGCAGCATTGGTCCAGAGGCGTCTGCAGTATTTCCAGATTAAACATGGCAGTGCCAGGGGCTGTATTGCCATCTGTGTGACAGGATGCTCGGACTTTGAAAGGCAAGAGAGGGGAGAAGTAGGAAAGCCCAAAAGAACAGAACACTCACGTTGCCCAGCTCAAAGGAGTTAGCAAAATGGGCAGATAGATTTTCCCCCACTTTATTTTTATTTGTGGTCATTTAGGCTGTTGTTAAATTTTATTCCCGCTAAGCATAAATGATTAAATTCTCCCTTAAATGTTACATAATGCAAATGATGCCACTGTCCAGCATAGTATGAAAAAGATGTTGAAGGAGAGAAAGGTGTCAGAACCAAACCAAAAGAGAGCTATGCCTTCAGCTCCAGGTCCAAGTCAGGGCTGAGTTTGAAAAGTTCAGTATGTCAGAAGAGGAGCAAAAGAACATGAGTTCTGTCCTTTCCCAGAAGTCAGCTACGTTGGGTACAGAATGAGAGAACATTCCGTAGGTTTTCCATGATGTGCGTGTATTCAAAACTCTTCTCCCAGCCCTGGCTCTCAGCAGATAAAAGGAAACCTTAATCAAACAATACTTGAAGAAAACCCAGAGAGAAGCCTTTACTGCTTTAGTATTTCCCATAACCCTTGAAATTAAATATTAACAGCATTCTAATTATGAAAAAATTTTCTTCATCCTAAAAATATTTGTAAGCTTACTGTCTTGGAAGGTGGTCACGTGCCGCTTTACCATAGTGTGGTGAGTTCTGTGAAGACCTATCCCTGCCACTGGGAGCCATCTGTGGAGCGTGTGCCCAGCCGCTGCTTGCCTGAGGAGTGTGCCTTCTCAGAAGATGCCATCTGAAGTCTGGGCCTGTTCACATACTGGGTACTGCAGGGTCTTCTTGGAGTTAAGCAACAACTCTGAAATTGTTCATGGCCATAATCTCATTTTAAACTCATTGCGGATCATCTGAGCAGCCTCCTTATGACAGCCACAAGCTTTCGTTACTCACATTATCTCCTTGTTTCTGGTCATTGAGAACAGAGTCTCATCAGAGGCTTGGTGTGTATTACATACAGGCCCTACCTTGGTAGGAGTTGACGGATTAGGGCAAGTGATACTGAACAGTACATGGACCAGAGGCTTTGGAAGGTTGATAGTGCCAGTAGCCGTGGAAACAGAGAGGCCGTGGAAAAGAGACTGGGACATAAAGGGTGACCTGATGAGAAGTGAAGCCATTAACGAAGGTGACCGAGATGGTGATAGCAGCGTAGACTTTGAGCAAACCCTGTGTGCGTTTGAGCCCTGGCTCTGTCACCCCCTTTTACACTGGGAACGCCTCCTCCATCTGGCCTCACCGTATTTATCTGCAGTACCTGAGGACGACAGTACTGCATCTCTGCAGCTCCAGTGGTTACTGGTACAACTGGCAGGAGCAGGGGTGGCGGAGCTGAGGATAGACCAGGACTAGGGATTCGTCTGTGGAGGTGCCTCATAAATGCCCAGAGGAATACGAAGTTGGCAGTTTATGTGTGGGTTCACAGCTTTAAGAACAGGGAACCCGGTGTGGAGAATCATCAAGCAATCTTGACCATGGGATTAAGTGTGGCAGTAACAAGGCAGTAGAACATCTGCAAATGAAGGGAATGTTTCTTCTGCACCACAGGCAGGCATACTTCAAGGCTGTGCCACTCTCGTGCCCTTCTGTGTTGCATTTGCAAAGCAGCAATCGCATTCTAAGCAGTGGCCCTTACTGTAAGGGGGCAGGTGACTAACCTTTGTAGATGAGGGAACTCAAGTTTGTAAAAGAATAAATAGTAAGGCACCCTATTGGCAAATGCAAGGTCTGAGCCTAGAACACAGCGTTTTGACTTCTAGTTGAAACATACTGTGCACGAACTGTCAGCTCTTTCCTGAGGAAGGCCACATTTGCCCACATTCCCAAACACGCCTATTATACTCTACAGCAATTATCCCAATAGTTAACACCATTTCAGTGATTTTTTTTCCAGAATACTGTCTTTGCTTGTCAATTGCCTTGTTATTATTCAGTGCAGTTTTTNCCCTATTGGCAAATGCAAGGTCTGAGCCTAGAACACAGCGTTTTGACTTCTAGTTGAAACATACTGTGCACGAACTGTCAGCTCTTTCCTGAGGAAGGCCACATTTGCCCACATTCCCAAACACGCCTATTATACTCTACAGCAATTATCCCAATAGTTAACACCATTTCAGTGATTTTTTTTCCAGAATACTGTCTTTGCTTGTCAATTGCCTTGTTATTATTCAGTGCAGTTTTTTCCTGTGTTATTTTTCTTTCAAAGTTGTAAACCCTATAAGGGCAATTGTTCATATCAAAATCTCTGTGTATTCTAGAGTTTTGGGTTTAGTTTGTGTTTTCTTCTTGTTTGGGGGCATCTCACAGTTCAGTTTTGTCAACTCTCACTTACTCTGAAGGGTTAAGTCTGTTCTTTTTTTATATCTTTCCAAGCACGAGATAATAAGGTACAGAGTATACTCCTGGCTAGCTGGCCAGTGACACAATTGCTCACTGTAGCAGCACTTCCAAGATATTCAGAGACATTCCTCTAAGATAAAATATGAATTTAAATCTTAGATAAATCAAAATAGAGGAAAGTTCACAGAGANGGGGGCATCTCACAGTTCAGTTTTGTCAACTCTCACTTACTCTGAAGGGTTAAGTCTGTTCTTTTTTTATATCTTTCCAAGCACGAGATAATAAGGTACAGAGTATACTCCTGGCTAGCTGGCCAGTGACACAATTGCTCACTGTAGCAGCACTTCCAAGATATTCAGAGACATTCCTCTAAGATAAAATATGAATTTAAATCTTAGATAAATCAAAATAGAGGAAAGTTCACAGAGAGATAGAAAGACTGACACACAGAGGGTGAGGATATACACATATCCCATACGCATATGTATACATGGGGGGAGAACCCTGCCTACAAGAGTTTTTAAAGCCTAGGTGCCTACATTAAAATCAGTTGGCTCCCTCTTCCTGCCCACACTACCTGCAGGTGTAAGGAGGTAGCCTGATTTGGGTGTGGTTTGGCAGAGTCAGACAGTGTCAGGATGTACATACTAGAGCAAGCAAGGGATCACAAGGCAGGTCAGAGTTTTCTTGTGTGGGCNTCAGCCTCCTAATGGTTTAGTAGCCCTTATTCAAAATGTTAGTAACCAGATGTTCCAGATTTCTAAATTTGCATAAACTTCATGGCTGAACCTCTCTAACCTCAAAGTTTAGAATGCTCCAAAGCCTGAAACTTTTTATATATAATGTTGGTCAGCAAAAAGGTTTGATTTCTGAGCATTTTGGATTCCAGATACTCAAAACCAGGGGCCCCAACATGTGGTTAATACACTGACTGGTTTAGGATATAATTTCCCTCCTTGAGAGGGAGGGCCAGGACATCCCTCTCCATGAGGCCCATCTTAGGGCCAGAATGACACCTTCAATACTCAGTGTGATAGTATTGAAGCAGTAGTTAAGGTAGTGCTAGTTCTTATCAAGCATTAAAAAGAAAATCTAGGTAGAATTTGATCCCTGAACAATTAGTACCAGAGACATGACCCTACAGGAAAACTGGAAATGCTAGGACAACCCTGCAAACCCTGCAGGCTGACACAGAAAGATCACCATCAATTGAAGACCTTCTTGGACTACACTGTGAAACCCTGCCTCCGAAAGAATATGCCCCTGAAGTCTCTTCTCTCCTAGCTTTCTCCGTGGCCACAAAAGTCAGCCTTATGTGCTACTTTCGCCCTGAAGTCAAGGATATTGGAGAAATATGCATAGGCCCCGACCCTTCCAAAGAGAAAATCAAAGTAAGCGGCCGAGGGCTGATGTGCCTGTTTTCTGAGCTGAATTTAGAAAGAGGTCTTTGATTTTTCCATCGTTAATATTTCATCTGTGTCAAGGTAGTAGTGAAAGGCATTACTTGATTTTCAGTAGTAGAGGTAATTACACTGGGATTTAAAGGTTAAATGAATGGGTCAAGGTGAGGGGATCAATTAAATTAGGCCCACTTTGGTCATTTAGGCAGGAAGAAACCAGAATATGATTATTGGAAACCAGATATAAGACCCAAGGCTGTCTCTCCGGAAGCCAGAGCTGTAACAGGCAAAGGAGACCTTCTGCCCACATGCTAAGCAGCAGCCCCACAGGATGGCAATGGCTTGGCTCTGAGCATAAGCAAAGGGTAAGGAACTGAAAACAGAGGAGAGCTGGGGAACGTGAGTGAGCCAAAGGGGTCTGGGGNTATTGGAAACCAGATATAAGACCCAAGGCTGTCTCTCCGGAAGCCAGAGCTGTAACAGGCAAAGGAGACCTTCTGCCCACATGCTAAGCAGCAGCCCCACAGGATGGCAATGGCTTGGCTCTGAGCATAAGCAAAGGGTAAGGAACTGAAAACAGAGGAGAGCTGGGGAACGTGAGTGAGCCAAAGGGGTCTGGGGGCCTAGCTCAGTACATGGGGCCGTTCAGATCTCAGCTCTCTCCATCTCCCAAACCCAACCTTGGGCGTGTTATTTACATTCTCTGGGCTTCAGTGTCCTGTCTGGAAAACCAGAGATAGCAGTACCTACAGTGGGAGGAAAAACGCTACCCTAAAACCTTTCGTGAGAATTAAATGAGCCTGGTTTCTAATGTACAATTTTTGATAAATATTGACTCTTGTACCGATGAGGATTAAAACTATATAGGGTTCTCCTGGGGGTATTGAAACATGCTATGTCCAATAACGTACATAGCATGTTTGACTACTTAGCAATAGTAATTACTCAATGAAGAACTGTTAATAAGGGAAGGGGCGAATGTCCTCTTTACCAATGGGAAAGCAACAACCCACTGCACAGGGGTGAAAAACAGGCCTCTGCAGTCACGCTGAAAGACCCAGGGTGGCTAGGAAGCCTCCAATTGGGAGGTGGGGAACACAGAAAGGAAAGTGGATTGAGAAAACACTCGCTATAACCAGGAGACCAGTCACAATGTGATAAGGGACTAATTCTTCAGTCCAGCCAGCGTCTGACTAAAGTAAGACTTATTTGACTGAATGTCTAATTTCTAAAGAGGTAGGGACAGAATCAACACATCCATTTCTAAGTGAAAGAGAAGTGTTTGACCAAGGTTCAAGTTCAGATTCCCGGCAGTGATATAGAAATCACATCCATGTTTGCCATAGACTGATAGGCAAGGAGAATGGTTGTTCAAGGTGATTGGGAATCTATCTGACCCCAAGCTTCCCTCCTAANTTTTGATAAATATTGACTCTTGTACCGATGAGGATTAAAACTATATAGGGTTCTCCTGGGGGTATTGAAACATGCTATGTCCAATAACGTACATAGCATGTTTGACTACTTAGCAATAGTAATTACTCAATGAAGAACTGTTAATAAGGGAAGGGGCGAATGTCCTCTTTACCAATGGGAAAGCAACAACCCACTGCACAGGGGTGAAAAACAGGCCTCTGCAGTCACGCTGAAAGACCCAGGGTGGCTAGGAAGCCTCCAATTGGGAGGTGGGGAACACAGAAAGGAAAGTGGATTGAGAAAACACTCGCTATAACCAGGAGACCAGTCACAATGTGATAAGGGACTAATTCTTCAGTCCAGCCAGCGTCTGACTAAAGTAAGACTTATTTGACTGAATGTCTAATTTCTAAAGAGGTAGGGACAGAATCAACACATCCATTTCTAAGTGAAAGAGAAGTGTTTGACCAAGGTTCAAGTTCAGATTCCCGGCAGTGATATAGAAATCACATCCATGTTTGCCATAGACTGATAGGCAAGGAGAATGGTTGTTCAAGGTGATTGGGAATCTATCTGACCCCAAGCTTCCCTCCTAAGACAAAACCAGTGACATGGAGAAATCCAAACTGAATGGAGTGAGGGAGTAATTACACGCATGCGTGCGTGCACACACACACACATACACACACACACCTACCTTTCAGTCCTATGTCTTGAATTCCAACATTCAACTAAGTTATAGTTTAGGTCTGGAGTTATTATGTATGGGAGGGGCTAACAGGAAGGAAGGAAGAGAGAGAGTGAGAGACAAAGAGACAATGACAATTAAGTATCTGGCCTTCAGATTTTCAGCACCCATAGCTTCTGTTCAATATAATTTTAAATGTGTGCTAGTTAGTATCTGCTTTACACAGCATAACATGCTAGTTAGGTGACTGGCAAATTTTTGGTAGGATCTGCTTCTCATTTAGATTTTTTGTTTTTGTTTTTTGGAGATCATATTCATATTTATGCCAGAGGAAAAACACAGCATAATATAAACTGAGTTCTCTCTGGAAATCTGATGTCAAGACCATGCAGGAGTGCTGAAGTAGAGAAACCTAATATTGACCGTGGGGACATTTTACCTTTCAGAGTGTCTTCTCTGGCGTGTGGCTCTCTTTGGGATGATGCTCTGACTTAGCTTCCTAGAGAATGAATCTTGGCTCTCTTTGGATGGTCAATGTGGGTCTAATTATTGTTAGGGTTCTCAGTAGAGGTGGGAACAGAGAAGAGGCAGGGCAGAGGATGCTGTCCATAGCTAGGGACCGCTGTTTCACTCAAGATGTCCCCCCAGCACTGGGACATAACTCAGCATTAGAGTGCCTGCTTGGCATGTGGAAAGTCCTCGGTCAGTCCCCAGCAGGGAAATACAAACTGTCAGCAACCTCCTGTTAGTGCACTGTGGGCTGTCTTTACTCTCTCAATTACCATTCCTGCCCTCAGCTCACTGGAGACCTAAAAAACATGGCAGATGGCTCTGAACATGCGAGCATTTGCCTATCTGTATGTAATAAAGAGAGAAAACTTAAATTCGCACTTGTGAGCCACTATGTGAATGAAATATATATACATTTCATTCCTGTATTGCAGGTGGCTCTGTTAGAAGAGATGTCTGTGGCAATTTCTCTGAGTTCCCCAGAATCCTGAAGTAAAGAAAGAAAGCAGGCTGCTTNGAATGGTTGTTCAAGGTGATTGGGAATCTATCTGACCCCAAGCTTCCCTCCTAACACAAAACCAGTGACATGGAGAAATCCAAACTGAGTGGAGTGAGGGAGTAATTACACGCATGTGAGTGTGCGCCCGTGCACGCACACGCGCGCGCACACACACACACACACACACACACCTACCTTTCAGTCCTACTGAAGTCTTGAATTCCAACATTCAACTAAGTTATAGTTTAGGTCTGGAGTTATTATGAATGGGAGGGGCTAACAGGAAGGAAGGAAGAGAGGGAGTGAGAGACAAAGAGACAACAACAATTAAGTATCTGGCCTTCAGATTTTCAGCACCATAGCTTCTGTTCAATATAATTTTAAATATGTGCTAGTTAGCATCTGCTTTACACAGCATAACATGCTAGTTAGGTGACTGGCAAATTTTTGGTGGGATCTGCTTCTCATTTAGATTTTTTTGTTTTTGTTTTTTGGAGATCATATTCACATTTATGCCAGAGGAAAAACACAGCATAATATAAACTGCGTTCTCTCTGGAAATCTGATGTCAAGACCATGCAGGAGTGCTGAAGTAGAGAAACCTAATATTGACCGTGGGGACATTTTACCTTTCAGAGTGTCTTCTCTGGCGTGTGGCTCTCTTTGGGATGATGCTCTGACTTAGCTTCCTAGAGAATGAATCTTGGCTCTCTTTGGATGGTCAATGTGGGTCTAATTATTGTTAGGGTTCTCAGTAGAGGTGGGAACAGAGAAGAGGCAGGGCAGAGGATGCTGTCCATAGCTAGGGACCGCTGTTTCACTCAAGATGTCCCCCCAGCACTGGGACATAACTCAGCATTAGAGTGCCTGCTTGGCATGTGGAAAGTCCTCGGTCAGTCCCCAGCAGGGAAATACAAACTGTCAGCAACCTCCTGTTAGTGCACTGTGGGCTGTCTTTACTCTCTCAATTACCATTCCTGCCCTCAGCTCACTGGAGACCTAAAAAACATGGCAGATGGCTCTGAACATGCGAGCATTTGCCTATCTGTATGTAATAAAGAGAGAAAACTTAAATTCGCACTTGTGAGCCACTATGTGAATGAAATATATATACATTTCATTCCTGTATTGCAGGTGGCTCTGTTAGAAGAGATGTCTGTGGCAATTTCTCTGAGTTCCCCAGAATCCTGAAGTAAAGAAAGAAAGCAGGCTGCTTTAAGCTGTATTGGTATTCTAGATGCTAATGAAAGCAGCTTTAAATGTTTTATTAAAACGAGATTGCTTTGTGGATTCTTTGATCAACAACAAAACATTATAAATTCTTCTCCAGGAATATATGCACTCAGCCACCACATTCTATATGTTTCTATCAAAGTCAAATTTAAGATAAAGCGTCCATAAGAGATAAAAAAAAAAAATAGAGTAGAAATCACAATAGGGCAAAGCGAATTGTATTCTTATGATCCATTAGCATCTGTTAAAGTAACACAACCCAACCAATCTGTGTGGTCAACAATATATCTGCTCATCTCTAGGGAATTGTGTGGGTTCCCTGAAGGCTTCTGTTCAGGCAGACCTGTGTAGTAAGAAAGAGGCTTATACAGGAACCCCTCCATCCCATTTGATTGATGAGGCTTTCAGAAGGAAGGATGTCACCTAGGGATTAAGTGTTGTCTGTGCTGAGTTTGGCGGAATAATTCCATGTGAGCTTGCTTTGTGTGCGTGTGATGTGCCATCTAGTGGTTAAGTGAGCATAATCTTAATGAAAAATAAATAAAATGCAAAGCCCTGTGCCTTACCCTTGTTACCCCATATTTCCACCCCTTGTTAGTCAGCAGCAGAGGTTTGCTCTTACTTGACAAAGAACAATTATTTGGGAAAGAAAAACATTGAACAGAGACTTGGGGGAGAGGAGGGCACACTGATACCACCACAATAATTACATAATCCAAAAATTGCAAGTTGATAGTGTTCATATGTGTTTTGTTTGACACAGAGCACTCTCCCCTGTTCCGCTTTTAACGAATAGTATTCACATCTACAGTGTAGTGCACAGACCTCCAGGACACAGCTTGCCCAGTGTGCACATGTATACATTTTATGTATTGATAACCCATGCAACCACTACCCAGATAAGGACATGGATGTTTCCAGTACCACATCAGCCTCCCTCTTCTCCTGCCCTGACCAGTCCACGCTGAGAGGAGAAGCGACTGCTCTTCTGGAATCTGTCACCGTGGGTTTATAATGGCACCACACAGTACATATTTCTGGGCCTAACCTTTCAGAAAGAATAAGGTCCTGTCATCACCATTTTAATAGCTTGTCCAGCTCTGGGCAGTTTTCTCAGAACAGTCTAGGTTGGCTGTTTCTCAGAGTCCAGATGTCATATGTTAGCTGTCTCTGGTGGCTTTCCTTACCAAGCTTCTGTGGAGCTAACTACTGATTGTGTTTTCCCAAGTGCCTCTGCAAGCTGCCAAGCCAGCTTTCAAAGAAATCACATTATTTTTGAGTGTCACCTCTGAGACATCAATGGCTGTTGCGGCAAAGCTGATGCATGCTAAGGTGGCTTTTTTGAAATTAATGTGAGTGCTATGTCACCAGCCACTGCTCAAATTAAGCTGTGTGTGGTGTTGGTGAGACAGGCTCCCAACCTGCAGCCAGTTAGATCCCATTTCACGCCGCACAGAATGACACTGTTGATGTGGCTGCTGGTGCAGATCCTCTTTCTGTCCAAACTCAATGAAACTTAGCATGGGCGTGGCTATACCCTATACATACACTCCCGGTTTCAACAGCTCGTTCAGGACTGCAGTATGTCTCATGTCTTCAGTTTCACCATTAGTTATCTCTGCCAAACAATTCAGAGTAAACGTATATGCAAAGATCCTCAGAAGAGTAGTATGAGATTGAATTTAATAACCCACTCTAAGTAGTATTATATTTTATGTATACTGATGTATAAATACTGGAATGAATATCAGGAAATCTATTAAAATAATGTATCACATCAATAGTCCAAGTAGGCACAAGCCTAATTATTTCCATGGCACTGAAGACATTTGATAATGTCCAATTCTCCATTGCTGGGTTTTCAAAATGGACTTATTATAATTGTAATGCTCTTCTATGAGCATTTCAATAAACAACAGCTACTTCCTTTAAAATGAGGAGCACACTGTAGGAGTTAGCCTTAGCATTATTATTAGGAATCCTGATCATTAACTATGTCAAGAAATGAAATATTTCTATTTCATATATTTTATGTACCAATCTATAAATATTTTTAAAATAGCAAACAATGAAAATATCATCTGATGTAAAATAGCTAACCAATTAATTTTTAATCTCTATTTCAGAAATTGTGAAGTAAATCAAAGTATTAAGTACATTTTTATTTCTATTCTTTTTTTTGTATTTAGGTCTCTCTCACACACTTTGAGTGAGTAACTACATAACTACGACTAAGTTACTTCCCTGGCCCTGAAATATATTTCAGGAATATCTAATGATGAAGGAAAAAATGGGGTGGAGAGTAGAGGGGGAGGAAGAGGGAGGAAAGGAAGGAGAATATTAAATCTCGTGGGATTTCCTTTGGTGGATCATGGAATTTTATATTTCTTTACATTTTTCTTTTCTTCCAAAATTATGATGAATAATTTTTAAAAATGCTAGTTAATTCTGAGGAAGAGTGCATTGAGATAAGATCTATATTGCTGCCTTGTTTGTGGTAAGTGGCCCTGGTCTCTTGAAATGTGACTTTGCAGATGAGAAACCATCAAGTCTAAAGAAGACTCAGTGCCTTGGCCGTGGGAGAGGGATCCACACACTTCACACTTGCTATTTCCAGCTGCATTCAGAACTCCTGACAGTAACATGTTTGCCAGATGTTTGCGGAATGACTCTTGGGTTGGTTTATCTAGCAACCAAGTAAACAAGCACTAGCAATGTCTGGGTAATACCAATACTTAGACTACAAAGCTAGCTCTGCCTCTTGACATATACCCTATCCACCCTAGCACTAGGTGGCGTTGAGTGTGAACAGAAACTCAAGGTGGGGAGCACCCTTGGTGGGGAGCATTCTTGGGTCTATTTTGCATTGTTTTCCCTTGAACTCTTGTGCCACTTGTGACAGTAAATATCCTTTGTTAAAGGGTGTGTTTTAACCTCCCTGAAAACTCTCATTATGCTGTTTGTTTAAATTCCCTCTGTATTTTCCTTCTGACCTCGTGTGAGTGGCTTCTACCTTACATCCAAGAGCAGTCCACCCCCTAAGCCACTTGGTGCCTGCGCATACGGCCCCACCCCTACAATCTGATTGGTCCCAAGCACAGTGCTGCTCTTGTGGTTGGAACGTGCAGCCCAGAGACAACTGAGGGGAGGGAAGTAGGAGTGATCCCAAAGTCATGTGGGGACAGGAGTGTCATGTGCCTCTGTGACAGCGGCAGGGGTCCAGATGGCAAGTCAATCTCCAAGAATTAGAGAGCAGCATAGAACAACCACAGCAGAGCCCTGTAACCCAGCTTCATGCATCTGTTCCTCGTGGTTGCCACTTGTTGGGTCTTGTTGCAAATTATAGAACCAATTACTTTTTTTTTCAAGTATATACACTCCAATGCACTTTTAAAACTAAATACGTTTATTATACCCTCTTATTTTTTGTTAAAAACAAATCTTTAAAATATTCATATCAGAGTATCACTTCCAAATGATGTCTTTCATTGTCATTTCTTTCCCAGGGCAAGAATTAGAAAATTAAGAGCCCCCTAATGGAGCCCCAAGCAGATGCAAGCCTGGCTGGCTCTTGTGCGTATTCTAATTGCTGCTGTGTGCATCAGGAGCTCTGCACTGAGCTAATGTTTAAGAGTTCACCCTATTTTTTTTCTTGCTATACAATATTGGGTGGTGTTCCTCACACTATAGAAAGAGAAAAACAACTCGAAGACAATGTAGGCCTTTTAAATTAGTTGTTAGCTAGGGAAGTAAATCCAAATGATGAATAAAATTCATAGAGGAAACAATGAATGAAAGGAAGGGAAGGAGAAGTGAAGACTTTTGCTTCTGTGTGTAGAGCCAAAAGGTGTGTGCTAGAACAGATACTTGTTTGAGCCCAAACTTTTATTTTAAGATTTGCTTATACATATATATACATACATATATATGTACATACATATATATGTACACACATATGTATATATATATATGTACACACACACAAAGATGTTCTGCCTACATGTATGGCAACAGAGCAGAAGAGGGCATTATAGATGGTTGTGAGCCACCATATGGTTGCTGGGAATTGAACTCAGGACC
>LOEQ01003992.1:77661-90727 GCA_001685075.1 Bramus lutescens
ATCTATCTATCTATCTATCTATCTATCTATCTATCTATCTATCTCTACCTCCCTCCCTCACTCTGTGTGTATCTTTGTCCATGTGTGCTCTTGCTAATTCTGACCAGTATATCCTTCATAACAAGTCCTTTGCTCATAGGGCCAACCTGGAGATCAACTATGCCAAAGGACTTCAGAAACTGGCAGCCAAGCTGAGCAAAGCACTACAGAGCACAAAGAAAAAGTAAGTATGATGACAAAGGTAAGGCAAAAATGCTTTGTAAAACATTAAAAGTGAAAAAAATCTCACTCTCAGCTTTTTTCCCATATGCATGGCAGGTACAATCCTACCAAACATGGCTTCCAGATCTTGGGGGTTTATTCTGGGCCAGGCACTGCCTCAAATGCTTAGTGGATATTCCTATTTAATCCTCACAACAATCCTTGAAAGTTCTTATGTTTATCCTCCTTACGGATGAGGACTTGAGACGGAACAGTTGAAATAAAACTCCCCAATCATGCAGTTAATGAGCTGTCCAGTTAGACTCATCCTGGAGCTTTATGGCTCCTGAGCCCATAGTTGGCTTGATAATGCCATCTAGGAAGGTGTGTTAAGCCAGAAAGTCTTAGAGGCAGGACGTGTGAATTCTGTATTATCTCTATTCTGTGACTTTTGACAAGGATCTTGGTCTCCTTGTGTCTCCATGTCTTCTTGTACAGGGGGCAGATGTGCTCATCTGTACATTTGACTGTGTATGTGGGTTGTAGCATGACATGCAGCCTGAATGATAAATGAAGCAAACTGTGTGGAGGACTTGACGTGTGAGGACAAACACACAGTATGTTGCAACAATAAAATCATCCATTATTGATAACTTGCTACGACGCTGCGTCTGTACTACTGCATGCAAATGAGACTGAACTTACAGTGTTCTTGCTGAGGGTCCTCGTGCTGATGATGAAAGAGGGAAAATTCAGGGGGGAAAAAGATTTCTAGAACCAATTTCTCACTCCTGCCTGGACACCATGGTGATGATAGCAAGTTGCTTTGAAACTGCTCCAGTTCTTGTTCCACTTTTATTTTGAGGTGATATCTTGGTAGATTACACACAAGTCCATGCAGTAGTGTGGTTGGGTTTAGACTGACTTCTGCTTAGACAGCCCAGTTTAAACTCAAGCTATACTGCTTTTCAGGTGAGTGGCCTGGGACAACTCATCTTCTGTCTAAACGTCCTTTAAGATGGAAATGAAGCTGGCATGCCGTGGTGCTGAAGTAAATCTGCTGAGGCAGGAGAATTGCCATGAGTTTGAGGCCAGCTTAGGCTACACAGAGAATTTCAGGCCAATGTGGCTGTACTGTAAGACCCTTTTTGAAAGAAATATAAATAATGATAATAAATACACTAACATAAAAACAGAAATAAAACCCATTCCCTACAGTTACTGAATTAAATGCAGTAATGCAAGCATGCTTAACAGACCATGTGATGAGGCGGGAAACTCCGTGATTGGCCTTTTAATTTTGATCCTAATAACTCAATTGCCTCCTAAATCCACCATGGCAACCTTAGCTTCAAAATGGCAGACACGTTCACAATGGCCAGTGAGCCAACACTAGTGTGGTATTTAGTGATAAAATTTAGGTCAAAATCTGTGTTAGATTCTTACACAGAGATCCCAATGTTCTTATTTCATAAGATTAGTTATATGAGGCTCAGAAAAGCCAAGTGAGTCTTCAAGGGTCACAAAGGAAACCAGGGACAGGGATAACTGCTTTCAGACCTGTGCTCTGGGCTCTCTGAGGTCACAGGATGCATTTCCTGTCAGGCTGTCCAGAGGCTGGGAGGTTCTCTTTAGTGAAATGTTCCTCATGTCCTTAATAAACACAATTATATTTGGTTTAATTTACACAAAATAATAAACTCTCATTTGCTGTTGGACTCAGTGTCTCATGTAGCCCAAGCTGATCGCAAATTCTTTATGTCAACTCAGATGACCTGATCCTCCTGCCTCCACATTCCAGTTGCTTGGGATTATGGGAATGAGCCACCTCATCCAGGAGCAGTTATTTTAAGTATAGGGTTTGGTCCATTCCGTTTAACAGAAGTGTGTACTACCTAACTAACCACGACCAAAGTCAGACATTTTCAACACATCCCAAGTCGCTTCTTCCTGTTTGCGTCCACAGCCTCACCATCGCCAAAAAACCACTGACCCCCGTCATGTGAATGTAGATTAGTTTTCTCCTTCCTGTGGTTTCCTGCACTAGAAGCACACAGTAGGCACTCTCTGGTGCTGGTTTACATTGTAGAAACCCTGGCCTCTGGTCTGGTTTTCCCATTGTCCCAGTGCAGGATGCGGACTCGGCCACTGGAGGCGCACTTCTGCTCCGGTCTGATTCTGGCAGGGATGCCGCTTCCTCCCTTCCTCTTCTTCAAAAGTGGCTTGGGCTCCATCCCTGCAGCTAACTAAGACTGTTTGTCCTGACTTCCAAGGACACCTGACAGACAACTAAGAGTTGATCCCTGCTATGGGAGAAGAGAACATCAGGCTTCCTTGTCCTCCCTCTGCCTCCAGGACTGAGAAAGATGTGAGGCTGTCTTAAAAGTTAGCAGGGTGCAGGATTTGGACTCGAACCCCAAGATCAGCACTCACAATGTGCCAGAGACTTGGGTTCAAACCTACATCCTCGAAGGCTTGGTTTATTCATCTGTAAAGTGAGGGGCTTGGAAAGCTTTTCTGTGAGGGTCTTCTTCTAAATTCCTCTCCCTCACCTGTTCCTTTCCTTGGCCACTTTGTCTCCCTGATTTTCTGCATAGATAAAATAGAAGATGAAAATCTAAGTGGAAAAAAAAAAACAAAGAAGGACTGGGAGAAAGCAGTGTGTATAATGTCTGTGGTGCAAATAAATATCCTGGCTGAATTTAATCTCACGGAGAAATTGAAGCTCCAGCAAGGGAATGAATATGAGGGGAGGCAGTTTGTGGACTGCAATGCTTGATTTCTCAGTGCTCACTAGTAAATGACACCNNCCCCCCCATTTGCGTCTCTAGCTGTCTCAGCACTGCCTGGGCCTGGGCCTCAGAGAGCATGAAATCGGCAGCAGACCTACATCAGTGAGTGCTTCCCGTAATGCTGGTCCCGTACCCATTTCCACCACCCCACTCCCACACCTTTGCCTCTACTCTGAAGGGGAGTGCCACACATTTAGAGTGGGTGGGGGCCAAAATTCCACTTCAGACCTGCACGAAATAGATTAGCTATGGCTTGCAACTCATCTACCCTGAAATGCATTCGGGCAGAAGACGAAAACCCAGGATGAGACTGGGCACCCTTATGTTCTGTTTCCAGAAAACTTGGCAAAGCGATTGAGTCGGAAGCAATAAAGCCAACGCATCAGGTCCTGAGTATGCAAGAAAAGAAGAGAAAATCGGTGAGTCAGAGCTTCTCTTTCCTCTTAGAAGGAAGATTTCTAAGGCTGGGTATAAATCAGTGGAGGAAAAAAACACCACTTGCTACGCATGCTCAAATCCCTAGGTTCAAACCCCGGCATACTAAAATGTTCCTAAAACACAAGTGAAATGCTTTGGTATGGGAGAGGAAGGTGAATCTCTATGCCTTCTAGGCTAACAAGTTCCACATATTATATTAAATGAAAACGCAAAATGAAAGAAATCTAATGAGTAATAGGATCTCAGTTAGAAGATCCTTCCCAAAATGTTAACAAGAATTACTTTGAGATGGTAAAATTAGAGGTTTTCAATTTTTTCGGTTCTTTTTAAATGATCTATTCTATTTTGTAAGCTCTATCACTGAACTCCACCCAAGTCCCATATGCACAATTTGTTCCAAAAGATACTTTTCTACTTACCAAAGTGAGATTACTTAAAGGTAATAATAGCTACAACTCTCGAATAGTCTTAAGACTAAAAGGAGGCATTAGGCATGCCTCTCAAGAACAGCTAGTTGTCTTTAGCATGTCTTCTGCTCTGGGCATGCACCCTTTCTACTATTTAATTAATAACAGTGACTAAGCAAGAAAGCAACATTTTTTCATTTTGTTTTTCTTTTCGATAGCTTGATAATGAAGTTGAAAAGACTGCAAATCTTGTTATTAACAACTGGAATCAGCAAATCAAGGCAAGTATATATAAACAGCTTTTACATAAACACAGTTCTTAGGATGGGACTTTTAACTTTTGTACACATGTACTGGTGTGTCCTAATGCTTTTCAATACACCTATTGAAGAGAAAATAACTCACCTGAGTTATTATATAGACGCATCATTCAACTAATCCAAAGCAGAGGATGACTCAAAATATGGTTACTATATATGGTTAATATTTACATGGCATTTCTTACGTGCCAAGAGCTGCCTGTTTGTATATTCAGTCATCATACCAACCAAGGTATCACGTGACTTTGGACTGTCAAGGTTATTTCCAAGGGTTTGAAACTGGTTAATGGTTAAACCACGAAGTCTTAGAAGTTCTTGGGCTCTGGAGTCATTGCTCTTTTCCATCGTATTATATTGGCTGCCTCTCTGTGGAGTTTGACATTTAGGTGAAGTAACAAACACTGTTTGGGTTTTTCATTTGTATAGGTTGCTAGTGATCTCTACCTTGCTGTGGAGAGGGCATGGTAAGGAGTGTGCTGATGTCAAAGGGAACACATGTGTTAATTCTACAAGAGCACACGGGCTATGCTAAGGCTCACTCCTAGTTTCCAATTACTTGAAAACTTAGTTGGCTAGATTACAAATGCAGGAAACAGCACATGAATCCTCTAGATAAACTTTGATTCGATGTAAGAAGCCAGAGAACTCCATTGCTGGATCTTAAGCTACAGAAACAGCAGATGAGGTCCATGTGTACAGAAGATTAGTCTAGAATAATCCTGTGTAGGAGCTGCTTTGAGTAAGAGGCATGAGAGACTGAGGAATCTGCTAAGAAAACCCAATCATGTCCTTGAAGAAGATGTGCATTCCACGAGTTGAACCTTTCCTTTATGTCTCCTAATGTTAATGACCCCAAAGAACCTTCACAAGTAAACAGCCGCCTATACCAAATAACCAGAGATGCCCTCAGAAGCAGCTGACCTCAGGCTTGTTTCTGAAGCTTCTGCTGATATCAAAGACTCCAGAGACCAAGATGAGAACTATTCTAGACAAACAAGTTCCTACCCTTGTGGTAGATGTGCTGATAAAGAGAGTCACATTGAGAACCCACCTCAAAGTCCAAAAAAAGCATCCAAACACTTGTTTTTTATAATTTTGCTCTTGATTTTCTGAGTTTTTTAAAAAAGGTTTGTTTTGAAAAAACAATTATCTGTAAACACTGAGTTCTCACAGGTAATAATAGATCAAATACAATAGATCAAAGGCTAGAGACAATATTCTGTAACTGCTTCAAAGAACAAAAAAAAAACTCCTATTATTCCCCAGTTTCTGATAAGTTGTTTTTCTAAATCAAATGGTTTTATTGTTTTATGAAGAAAGACAAAGTCATTAGATCACATGGAATCCTTGAGTTGTAATCATTTCCTCCCTCATTTCAATGCAAGAAGAGGCTTCGCATGTCAGTTGTGAGATGAAATTGCAAATTCTGAAGGACCAAGTACTCCTGACTCACACCCATTTATCATCAGGCACTTGACTGAGCTGAAAGAGGGGCTGTAAGCAGCTTGTTTCTTGAACTTCCTCGCATAGCATCTTCACAAGTTTCGAGGAAGGCCCTAAGCTGATTACACACACACACACACACACACACACACACACACACATTGTTTCATTTTGTAGTCTGAACTCTCAGTCTGGGCTTGGTGGTGCAGGCCTGCATTTCCAGCACTCCGGAGGCCAAGACCCCAATGGAGTGAGTTCAAGGTCAATTAGCAAATGTCTAACTCTCTTGCACATAGTACTCAATATCGTGACAAAATATACAATGGTTCCCTATCAAAATATTTGCTGCTGTAGTATTTTGGGCAGATATTGAGATGAAGGGTGGGAACAAAGAAGTCAAATCTCACAGTGAACTCATTCCAAAATGGAAGAGCTTTTTTTCTAAACGGCCATTTCTGCTTCTTTCTGCTTTGTTTCCTTCTCTTACTTGTATGTTTCTGTATCTAGGCTAAGAAAAAATTAATGGTGAGTACAAAGAAGCATGAAGCACTTTTTCACCTTGTAGAAAGCTCCAAGCAATCCGTGACCCAGAAGGAGAAGCAGAAGGTGAGCTGTCTTGGTAGCAGGAGCACGCTGCTTAGAGATGTGGCTTCCTGCCCTCCACGGGGATATACAGAGAACTGGCTGGTTCCTCCCTCTGTAGGGATCTGTAGGTTGGTCAGGCATGAAAAGGAACTTCAAAGTCACCTGTGGTTCACAGAAGATTTTTGAAATATATCATGGACATGGCATATTAAACTTGCAGTGTCCACAGTTTTGATAGAGACTCTTATTTTTAAAAAATCTCAGCTCTCTCTCCAAATAAGTAAATATATATCCTTTATGTTTATGGGCTACTACATATAACACTTTGCATATTACACTAATATGCTGTGAGCACTATAAAATGAAGAGTAGAAATACTTATAAGATGAGAGAAAGATAAAATGGCATTTTAGAATGTTAGCTAACCATGATATGTTCTTATAACTAGGAAATAATCATCAAGTAAGTATGCAAATAAAATATACCCTCGAGGGAAAAGTATGGAATGAATCACAGTAAATATAAATTTACTTTTCCACCATTCATCTTGGCAATTTGAACTTTTAAGAAAGTAAGTAATTACATTTTACATCAAGTTCTTGTCATATCTTCCTACATCACCTAGAATTTTCTTTTCCCTCTGAGCAATCATGTATTCATAACCATGAGCAGAAGAGAACGTCCACTGAGATGAGGTTGTTTCCTCTTCACGTTTTGTTTCTTAGTGGAAGCAATCAAGCACTCCTGGCAGAAATGTTTTAAAGACTTTGGTGCACACGTCATTGTTAACTTAACTGAAGCCAGGTAATACATGTAGATCCACACAGCCCAGACATTTGCTGAGGGGCCACGAGTTCCGTGATGCTGGAAGGGAAGGTCTTTGTGAGGCCCCGCTGCAGCTCCCTCCTGTGGCAGGACCCCCGATTCCCCCAAGCCTCTTCGGAATCCATAACCTAACCAGCTATGTGTAGGTCACAGCAGTGAGTCACGGGTTAAATAAGTGTAAACTTGACAACTCTGTTCTTAGACAAGAAATAAACACAAGTAATGTTGGGCTCTACCTCAAAAGATTATCTAGCCCAGCTCCTGTAGTATGTGCTCCGTATTGCAGCACACGTTCTCTAACGTGAAGTCCTCCCAAGGAAAGCAGCCGGCACCGTCGCAATCCTCAAAAGAGAAAAGGAAGCTGTCATCACCAGTGACGATCACTTCATCTGAAAAAATCATCAGCTGCGTAACTTAAATTCATCGTTAGCAAGATTTGGAAGGTCCTTACCTCTTCACATGCCAGTCTTCGCAGTTCAAAACTGTGCTGAGTAACGAGCAGCCATGGAGGAAGCTAATTCATAATATGTAAAGATCTCAGCACTAGAACATGCCCAAGCCTCCCTAGCCCTCATCAGAAGCTATTCTTCCTTGATGTCAAGCAACAGCAGCAACAGAAAAGCTGGTACAGCCGAGGGGTGCGTTTCTTCTTCGGTAGCAGCTTCCCTGGGGGTGAAAGCATGCAGTGCCCTCCCCCACCTTCCTACAGTGGGCCTGTGACTGTGGCCTTTGCCTATGATGACATCATGGGTCCCTCCCATAGTCACTACTTAAATTAGATCTTTTTTGTTGTTGTTGTTGTTTGTTCGATTTGTTTTTAAGTGAACACCAGATCTGGCTTTCATTTCTCACGCACATGGAAGTGCTCCATCATCAGCACCGCTGCCAGCGGTTCTTCCCGTTTTCCTGTTTAGCAATCCCAGTTCTCCCCGGAAGCGGAAGTGAGCCTAGACCCCATCCTCTTCCCACTTCCATCCTTCCCACCCACTCCCAGAGGACTTACATCACTACTCACTTTTAACTGCAAATGTACAAGGCAGAGCCCAGTTCATCCCGTGTTCTGAGACTGTGGCTCCCTGCCTCCCAGACCCTCTGGTGATTACCCGACTTGTCCTGTCTTAGACAACCTCCCCCACCCCTCCTGCCCCACAATTCTTTCTCCCCTCAGTCTTCTGAATTCCCAGGTCTATCTTGGTCTGTGTGAGCAGCTATAAGAAGTTACCATAGCCTGGGCAGCTGGCACCACTGGGTGTATTTCTCATAGCCTTTAAAACAGAAACCTAAGTAAAATGACTCTAACTAGCCCACAAATAAAACTGTCACACAGTTAGTTTAAGGAAGCCACTCAAACACTTGCCCAGTGCGTACATCTTACTGAACTTCTTTACAGTCAGTATTGCCAAGGTTCTAGAGATCAGGAGCCAGCACAGTCAGATTCTGGTGAGGACCAAGACTTCAGTCATCACTTCATAACCTCATAAGGCAAGGAGAGAGCTCTGGGTTCCTCTCTTAAGCTAGTTGATCTCATTCATGAGGGCTCCACTCTTGAGATGCTTCCAATTTCTAAAGCAATGATGTGCAGAAGTTAAAAATTCAACATTCACATTTGGAGGGGCTCGTCGACTTCCTCCAATGCACCTCCTGCCTTGGGAGAGCAGGAAGAGTCAGAGGGAGGACTGGAGAGATGGCTCGGAGGTTAAGAGCACTGGCTGCTCTTCCAAATGTCCTGCGTTCAATTCCCAGCAACCACATGGTGGCTCACAACAATCTGTACTGAGATCTGGCGTGCAGGCATACATGGAGGCAGAATGTTGTATACATAATAAATAAATCTTAAAAAAAAAAGAGTCGAGGGAAGTTTTCATGGCCCTACCCATTCCTCTCTCTCTCTCTCTCTCTCTCTCTNATACATGGAGGCAGAATGTTGTATACATAATAAATAAATCTTAAAAAAAAAAGAGTCGAGGGAAGTTTTCATGGCCCTACCCATTCCTCTCTCTCTCTCTCTCTCTCTCTCTCTCTCTCTCCTACACTAAGTTTTATTTGAAGGGTTGCCTGCGCTCTGTCCCCACTTCCCTGTACATTCATAAGCTACCCCACAAACTTCTTAGAAGCATTGTGCATCATTTCTCTCCCTTCCTGCAGGCAGTCTCTTCTTTTAACTTCATCAGTATCCCATTCTTTGTCCCTTAACATCTCTGGACATTTTCTCTTTGCCTCCTTTATGGGTGTCATTTTTTTTTTCCACTTGGCCCTTATATACTGCTGTACCTGAGGATTTCTTCCCAGGGCCCGTCTGTTTAATTCATTGCCGTGTCTCCAGTGTCCAACAAAGATTTTCAATATCGGGCACTCAATAAATAATAGATTTTCAAAATATATACTCCCAAGGCTTCAACTCTCATTTCTACACAGACAATGCCTTAATTTATGTTTCTAGCCATATCTTCCTCTAAACTGTCTCCTGGCCTCTAGGAATCATCTCTTCCTACCTAAGATAAGTCTTTTCCCCTGCGTTTTCTGGCCACCTTTAGCTGGCATACCATTCCGATTTGAGTCCTTAAACCAATTGTTTCTTGAATTTGCTGACATACCCATCTCCCTGACACCATTCACCATGGCATAATCATCATTTGCCTGGATTACTGGAACTAACAAGTGGACCCTTTTGCCTTAAGTGTTGGCTCTGCATCACCTGTTGTGATGTTGGCACTCATGCAAGGTGACTTTCCTGAAACTAAAGTTCTCTACATTCATTCTCTTCTGGAAAGCCTTTGAAGGCTGTCTAGTGACTTCACAATATGGGTTACCCTGACTTGACCTTGCCTCCTGTTCGCCATTGTCCCTGACTGTTCTTTCTAGGTCCTCGGGGCTCATCAATTCTTTCCCATATCAGGGCACTATATTGTTATCAGGTTAAAATTCACAAGCTCGTGTTTCTGCAGATAGATGTGGCTCATTACCCCTGAATTGCAAAGCTGAATGTGCCTGGTATAGGTCATACATCACAGAGCAGCAGTGTATTGACTGGAATAATAAAGAGGTCTTAGTATTCAGCCTCTTGGATGGATGTTCTCTATTATTGTAATATTAGTCAAAACGTCCTTAAACATAAAGAGGGTCGGTCATAAAATAATAATAATAATAATAATAATAATAATAAAGCCTCTATCTCTGTCCTTGAAACTGCTAAACTGCTAGCACCAGGAGGGTTCTCTTGGTCCTTCAAGTGTAGCTGGAGGACCATGCCATGAGAGCCACCTGAGGACCTGCTCCTAGCTCGTTACAGAACTAGCTAATGACTGACTATCTCTCCTGGGGGCCCTAGAAGTTGCTGCTTTACAAATACCAGTTCATACCTAAGAACATGAAAGTTGCAAATCATTTGCGCAATCCAAATCCTCATTTCTCAGAAGTGGAATTGCTTGTCTGGATATTTTCATTAGCCATTCCAGCAATTGTGGTTCGGGGAGTTTGGCATTGCCTGGCTTTCTCAAAGACTTAGCAATCAGAAAGCAGATGTCATGGAGGGGACTGCTTATGAGGGGCAGATCCTTGGAGAGCAAAATGAAAGGAAACCATACGTCTGCCTGTCTTTTGCGAGAACCTAACATGGGGATGAATCTCAGGCTTAGTGTTGTAATGGTGTCAGATACATGATGTGCTATGTATCTCACATGTATTACCTTATTGGATCCTCCCAACCACTCAGTGAAGTGGGTGCAGCCATCCCCATCAGAGATGCAAAACAATCTCTGTACCCCATGAAAGTGAAGTCACTTCTCCTGCGACAGAAATGAGACTTCTGATCCATGGTGCCTCATTCCGAAACTCTGCTTCTAGCTGTACAACGACAGTTTGGTTCCCCATCATGGAAATAGGTTTGAAATTCACATGAGTCAACAAGTCTCTGCTCACACTGGGAAAGAAGGAGAAAGCCATAGGATGTGCCTGTAGATTGCAGGTGGAGTTCTCAGACCTACTTTGTAAATTGTCAGATTCAGTCATTTGGCCTTAATGTGAGGGATGTGGACAGATCACTTCATGTTGGAGGATTCAGTTAGAATTCAGTTTCTTCAAGCATAAAACTGGAGGTATATTGAGAGGATGTTCAATCTCCTTTAATAGTTTCAGAAAAAAAAACCCTCCAAAAACCTAGGTTTTGTCTTCTGCAGTAACTATTATTTATAGAGAGCAGAAACTGAGGAACACTGGGCCATGTGTGGTTCATGGGAAGATAAGAGCTCTCTTGTAAATGTGCCAATGACTGTGTGACTCTGATATTTGACTTTAGCTCCTGAACAAACTGAAAAAGTCCACTGAGAAGTTGGAAAAGGAAGATGAAAGTTACTACCAAAAAAACCTGGCCGGCTATTCTACTAGACTGAAGTGGGAAAGCACGCTGGAGAGCTGCTACAAGGTACGTCCGGCCTTCAGTTTTCCTCTCCCGATGTTGTTTGTGTAACCGTGGGAGTGAAGATTGGCTCTATACTCACGAGATCTGCTTTCTCTCCTAGCTCTGACACTCACTTGCAGACAGACTGCCCTTCCCTCTCCTTGTTTCCATCTCTCCACGAGCACAATCACCAGTGAAAGTTTGTGTGCGTCATTAGCCAGAGCTTCTGCTCCTAATTCTCAGTGGTGTCTAAGCTAACATCAAAGAAGTTCTATCCAAGTAAACTATAAATTAAGACTTAGGTGTTAGAGATTCAGAATGGAATTTCAGCAGACTGAGTGTTCATGTACGGAGTTTTCTGCTTTGGGCATTTGTTGGACAAGTAATATATAACAACGAATAAGATACTAACTCAAACCTTAAAAGTGACTGTTAGTAACACAGAGACACACAAAGGAGGAATTCTGGATTCTGTGGGATGGAGCGGTTATTCTGTGGTTAAGAGCACTGGCTGCTCTTTCAGAGGCTCCTGGTTCAATTCTCATCACCTACATATCAGTTCACAGTCATCTGTGATTCCAGGCCCAGTGGATCTGACACCCTCTTCTGGTCTCTGCAATCACTGCACATGTGTGGTTCATATACATACATGCAGGCACCAGACCCACTCACATAATTTTTTTTTTTAAATCTTTTTGTAAAAAATGAATTGCGTCAAATTGACAAAGATAGGCAAAGATGTGAACATACAAATTGCAAAGAAAAACTCAAAATCACAGCTAAACACATGAAAAGATAGTCATGCATCAAAATTAGGGAGTGATAATATCTAGTATTAGCAAGCATGTTAGAAAATAAGAACTCGTGAAGCTTTGTAATGAGATATTTAACAGTATCTAAGAAAAGAGAAAAGCGGCTTTGCCCATAATATAGAACTTCCCTTGTAGGGGGTCCATCCTGAAGAAAGGTTTAACCTGCACTTCAATAGTGAGGTACAAGAATGTTTATTGAAAGATAGTTCATAATTAGATGGTGAGAAAGCATTGCACTCAGTCTTCATGCCCGTCCATAGAAATCTCTTAAAATGTGCTCTAATTTATAAAGTAGGCCAATTTCCAGCTATAAATAAACCAAGCCTAGATTTAAATATGAATTAGCCTCAAAACAATGATATTATGGAAAAAACAAATCATTTATACATCCTCGTAGAAAGGTTTCAACTCACACCTGATGCATACTGAGTCGATACGTCTGTAAACAGACAGTGTCCAGACCTGGGCTGAACCAGGGAAACAGAACTCCTGGTGGGAACACAGCAGGACTGCAATACACAGCCACTCCGCTTGTGAGTAACTCCTGAGAAACCAATATAGCCACTCCCAGTCCTAAAAATCTACTTCAGATATACAAGAGAAGCTTTGCTGGACTCTTTGCAAGTCAACACAAACATTACCATTGTCACAGCTAGGTTCCTATTGCCATAATAAAACAGGATGGCCAAAAGCAACTTGAGGAGGAAAGGGTTTATTTGGCTTACAGGTTATAATTCATCATTGGAGGACACTCAGGTGTAGTGAAATAGGAGCATGGGCTGCTTTCCATCCTGCTCGGCTCCCGCACGGCTAGCTTATACCCTGAAATAACAACACACAAATTGTA